>FIZV01026648.1:0-14687 GCA_900050545.1 Trionymus perrisii | reverse complement strand
CATCAGCCCTCGGCAGCCGAAGAAGACAAGTCGCCAACTGGCCCATATGATCACCACGGTGGGACGGCACCGTTGTTGGCGATCGAGCACAGAACACGACCCAGAAACGAAACCATACGGACGCCCGTACCAAAGGATCAAACCCACAGTCCCCACCAACGCACGACGTTTTACTTCGGTATTCGGAACGCGAAAAAAATATCGAATCGAAATAGGAAGCGTTGCAAAATTTAAAAAATATAATTTACGCGAGTAAAAAATTGGGTATCTCGAAATTAAAAAATTGTTGGCAAAAAAATTGCAATTATCAATCGAAGTAGCCATATACAATAATAATAATTCAAACATTGCAATTATTAATCAATGTAACCATATCCAATCATCGTGAACAATAATAATTCAAAAATTGCCATTATCAATCAAAGTGGTCATATCCAGTCATCGTCAACAATAATGATTAAAAATTTCCAATTATCAAAGTAGCCATATCCGGGCACCGTCAATAATAATAATAATTCACTGGCAAAAAACATGAGTCACAAACCTCGGACAAATGATCGAGGTAAGAGGGGGTCTGAAAAAATAATTCACCTGTGAAGAATACCATCAAATGGAGTGGTATCAGCATACAAATAATCCACTTTCCGCCTACTCGTGTGAAAATCGCATTCGTTCCGTTGTGAATATCTACGTATCATCGAATCTTAAAAAATAATGCGGGTTGAAGGGGTCGACAAAAAAGATTACTCTTACAAAAATGAGCCTAGTAATCAATGCCAATGCTAAATACATAGCTCGCTGTTCGTTGAAAAATAAAATCCGGTGCAGGGAGGGGTTTGTGTAAGAAGAAAATTAATTACCCAAGGACTCATTAGTGTATCATTTAAGCTTGCGTGATGCTGGCGATCTTCCTGCACTCTTGTACCGTCTTATAATCTTGTTCGAAATCAGAGTTCTTCGATGGCCATAAAAACTAAACGTAAGTGAACAGCACCTGTTTAAAATAAAATGAAAATAATTCATTAAAGAAAGAAATACTTTATAAAACAAGCCATATAAACAAAAGTTACGTCACGTTAGTCAAACACACAGAATTAAATTATTTTGAAACCAAAACGACAAAAATACTTCACAAATATTATGACGAATTCATACAAGTCGATTTGAAAATAATGAAAGTCGAATGAGTAACGTTAAAGGCACCGATTTCAATTTCAAAAACGAAACGTATCACTATAAACAAAGTATTATCATATTTAGAAGAAATACAATAACTTACCAATAGACTTGCGTACATGTCCATTGTCCGACCTTTTCTCTGGAACGGAACCATCAACAAAATTGAAAACCCTGAAAATTGATCAAATAAAAAATTAACACAATGAACACGAAATCAATTCGTTCGAAATATTATGCGAATGAAATTCATCAAACTTTGGAGTTGCATCCAATTTTAGAATCTCTCGAAAATTTAAAAATTCATAAAACTTGGAAAAACTTAAAAAATTATCAAATTTTGTTAAATTACAAAATAATTTCTAAATTTTGAAAATCCGCGAATAATTTTTATAAAACGAGTAAAATAAACAAAAATTACATCACGTTAGTTGAAACACGCAGATTTAAATTTTGAAACCAAACCGACATAAATCTCATAAATATTCTGACAAATTTACAGAAATTGATTTGAAAATAATCAAAAGTCGAATAAATAACGTTAAGACATTGATTTCAATTTCGAAAACAAAACTATAACACGATAAAGAAAATAATTACGATATGTAGAAGAAATACAGTAACTTACCAATAGACTTGAGTAGGTAGATGTCCATTGCCAACCATTGCCCGACTTTTTCTCTGGAAGGGAACCATCAACAAAATTGAAAATTCTGAAAATTGACCAACCAAAAAATTAATACAATGAACACGAAATCATTTCGAAATATTCTAATAAAATTTATCGAAGTTTGAAATTGCATCTAATTTCAGAATCTCACAAAATTAAAAAAGTATCAAATTTTTGAATTTTGTCAAATTAGGAAATCAATTCTAAATTTTGAAAAACGGGTCAAATAAACTAAAGTTACGTCACGTTAATTAAACACATTTAAATTTTGAAACTAAAACGACAAAAATATCTCACAAAATATTCTGGCGAATTTACTCAGATCGATTTGAAAATTACCACATGAAATCAATTCACAATACCTACACTGAGAAAATGCGATGACGCTACGTCACGTTAATAATTAAACACATTAAAATTTTGAAACCAAAACGACAAAAATATTTCACAAAAATATTCTGGCGAATTTACTCAAATCGATTTGAAAATTACCACACGAAATCAATTCACAATACACTGAGAAAATGCGATGACGCTATACACTATACACCTATAGTCCTATCTGACAGAAGTAGACAGAAGCTGAGTCACACTTTTCACCTTTCGTTCAACAATCAATCAAATGAAGAGTGCATTCACCCCACCTCACCTTCTATAACAATGAACTTTGTTGTATCTGCTACCGAATAAATTAACAATTTCAGATTAATAATTCTTAAAAAAGAAAACCCTGCGACGAATAATGAAATGCCTAACAGTTAACAGCAGCCATAAATTAAAACAATAAAATTATTAGAAGCGCTTAGAAGCGAGAAGCAACACTTACGGTATTGTAGGAAAAAGTAGACGAAACATCATCGTTCATCATTTTCAAGTTAATAAACTAAATATTAGAACGGTACACGATTACTAATTAATTAAATTCATGAAAAATAAACGCGAATTACTCACATTTATACCAAACTTAAAATACAACGACTCTCTTCATAATTGAAATTGAACCGCCGATCGCCATTACTCCGTTAGCGTCGCGTCACGCGTCTCTTATGGAAAAGTCATCGGCATCTCCACCGATGATTTTCAAAAACGTGAGAATTTTTTATTCGAGAAAAGTGCAAAAGCAAAAACAAACCAAAAAAATTAATTACTTCAATGTTTCACCGTTAGGATCGCTACATAAACACGCGAAATAAAAGTCGCTTTTTGTACTATACTTTGAAATACCACTCCAACCTTACTATTTCTGTTACAATTTTAAACATTGATAACATTTTTCCGTTGAAATTTGATTTTGAATTTTTTATATTTGAAAATAAAGTTAAAATTAATTAAGGTAAGTAGAATGAAGAATTTTTTGAAGACATCTGACATCAAGAATGAAAACTTGTGAATAAATTAACCCCAAAAAATATTTTTTCATCTATTACTTCATTTTAGCTGAGAACACCGGTAATTATTGCAATATTTCTTTGCATTCTTTCGATTTATTTTATTTTACTCGAATCTACATCAAAGTATGTTCGCTTAACATCACCTCATTACTTTCACATCAAAAAAATATAGATTATAAGTAACCTCACACGAATAATTATTTTCTTAGAAATCAACACCAAGTGGAACGATGGCTGAATCGCAATTAAATTTACTTTACGAATTCGACGATCTAATGAGTTGTAATCGTGTATTATGGGAGCATTCTTGCGAAGATGATTTTCTCAAGTAAGTAGATCGCGAATCATTATTACTTGAGCGTCGATCTTGTATTAGACTAGATCTTCATTCACTTGTGTCCTTACAGGTATATCAAACATCAAGAAAACTTACAACTGCAACACGACGAGGTGCAAGCAGAATGTAAACGTTTAAAAGAAGCTCTAGACGATGCGGTTCGAAACACTTCGACACTAGATTCGAAGCTAAAAAAAGCTCGATATTTGTTAGACGTGGAAAAAAAACAAGTGATGAAGCTCGAACACGAGAAAAACGCCATGGCCAGTATGCTAGAAGAAGTACGTCGTATTCTATGCAACGATTCACGTTGCAAGCTACCGGAAGAAACGAAAAATAGAATAACGGTCATCACATCGACGGCCGAATTCAATAACAATCGTTACAATTATAGCCAAACCGATTTAGAATCTTCCGACATAAGTATAACTCGTTCGGAAGATGATCTCGACGAGTCAAGACCTCATCGAAGTAAACGTAGACTCCCCTGCAGCGACGAAGTACCTTACTCGGTGGCGAAAAAAAGATCATCCATGTATCCGCCACTCGCACCTCTGGCTCCGAAACCAGAATCACTAGAGTCGACAGAGACTGAATCCGAACGCGAGATCGTGCTCGAATCAAAATCTACACCGTTTTTAGTCTTCGATCGTCTCAATACGAGAACCCATCGTTTCGAAAGCAGTTCTATCAAGATCGGGGCCGAATGTCTATCTTGTGGTAAAAAAATTCGACTAAGGGCTGCTTTAAGATGCGCCATATGTAATACGTTTACTCATCACGAATGTCGTACCAACGTACCGTTACCTTGTGTTCCGTTGAGTAATCCCATCAAGTCTGGCGCCGTTGGAAATATATCCGATTACGCTCCTTCTGTACCACCCCTGATTCCAGCTGTCGTTTCGCACTGTATTCACGAAATAGAACGTCGTGGTCTGCAAGAAAAAGGAATTTATAGGTAATATTAAATTAATTCTAAATATTTGTTGTACAATCTACCCATATTCTCTATTTTTACAGGGTGTCTGGAGATCACAAAGAAGTACAAGAACTGAAAGAAAAATTCTTCAAATTCAAAGGAGTGCCGAATCTATCAAAAACCGACATCCACTCAGTTTGCAGTTTCTTAAAAGAATTCCTACGTAGCTTAAAGGATCCGCTCATACCGAAATCAAAATGGACCACTTTTGCTCAAACTATCACGGAAGATGATAAAACCACCCAATTATGCGAAGCCGTATCCACTCTTCCTCGAGCCAATCGTGACACCTTAGCTTTTCTCATTCTGCATTTGCAGAAAGTCTCGCAAATTCCGGCTTGTCACATGACCGTATATAATTTAGCTACCGTCTTTGGTCCAACAGTTATAGGTTACTCAGATCCTGCGAATCCGCTCGCCGAGACCGAAATCTCCAACAGAGTAATGGAACATCTTCTTTCGTTGAGTTCTGAATTTTGGAGTAAATTTTTAGATGAACCTATGCCTCCTCCTCCAACTCCTGCGAGCAATACGCCGTCTAGAGAATCATCTAGGAAAAAATATTTCTCACGTTGGTGACGTCTCGATGATGTTATCTTTCTTGAACTAACTTTTCGATAAAACTTTCAAATTTATCATTATCATATTGTATCAATACTAGTTCTATGATCTGTTTATATTTTAAGTAATTCCAGTTATCCATTTTTACTATTTTAAGCGTGTTCTTTTCATAGATGCGTACGTTATTTTTAATGATTATTTACTCTAATTATACCCAATTTTTGTGATAGTGACTTGGATCTTACCTACTTAATCGATTTCATATTATTATTAATTTTTCTATTGATAAATTGTATATATATATTTTTTGCTTATCGAAATATTTCTTCAAATTCTCGATTAAATTGATATTTACCCTACTTACGTTTCGTATAGGTTTAGGTACATCGTGAATTCGATTAAGTTTTTTTACCTCGATTTAATTTATTTCCTGCCAGTTCTATGCATAAGTAAGTACTTTTTTTTGTGATTTTATTTTTAAAATTCGAATATTGTGATAGTTTCGGTTTACTTGTAGAAGCCATTTTGTCAATTATCTACTGTTTTAAATCCCGTTGTTAAATATTTGAACCCGATTGAAAAAAAATATAGCAGGCTAATTGCTCAGCGAGTAATTTATTTTCGTATTTATTATGAGTTTGATTTTTTTTTAACTTGTATAGTTCGGTTGAATTTACATGAAACTTATTTTCTTAGGAATTGAAAGTTCTACAAAATAGATATTTTTCATATTCAATCTAGGTCCGAAATTAGTGATCCACTGGCGCAGAAGGAGTTTTAAGCTGTGTAAACACGTATAGCCTTTTTTAAGAGCAATATTCAAATTAAATTTTGAAAACTATCAAATTTGAAAAATTAATTTTGCTCAAAGATCAATTGTAGTACAATCGCAGAAGTAACATCTGGAGTCTACAGGGGAAAATGAGCTGGTATGCCATTTTTTTTAAGCTTCTCGTTTTCATGGGCTCAGTCTCCCTTCTTCAGTTGAAATATTTTTGGTCATCACAAAAATTTCGAGTGAACCTCTCTCTCCCCTTCAATTTTGCATTATACCTATCAGCGGATTATTTCCATACGTATTATGCGAAATTGAAGGGGAGGGAGGGGTCCAATCGAAATTTTTGTGATGATCAAAATGATTCCAAGGATCTCGATCGACAAATTTTTGTTTGAAAATTTTTTCATTTGAGACCTTAGGAAAGAGTATAAGGCAGTTTTCAAGAAAAAAATTTTCCAAAGAAATTCCAATTCTTTCGAAAAAACCGCATTCTTTGGAGAAAAAATTTCTCGATTTTTACTTTTTTGGGGCATAATTTCTTTTAATGTTTGAACTGGAAAAATTCTAGAAATATACTTCTTTTATTAAATTTAAAATTCCTCATTTTTTGAGAAGAAAAATTTTCTAATTTTTGTTTAGAGTGAAATTTTTTTATTTTTCTTGGATAAAAACAAATTAAGATTTTAAAGCAACCAAATTTTTCATTTTTTTATCTCTTTTGTACTTAAGTAAGGAAATTTTCAGTTTGAATTTTTTTTTAATCCAAATTTTTGTCTGAATTTGTTTAAAAGAATCTACCAATTTCTTTAGAAGGAAAATTTTTCGATTTTTTGGAGAACAAATTTTTTTAATTTTTTGGACTGGAAAAAATTTATTTTCAGTTTAGTAAAGAGATTTTTTTCAAAAAAAAATCAAAATTTTTGTGTTAATTTTTTATTTTTTTATAGAATCAACTTCTCGATTTTTCGGAAATTTTTTTTTTAAATTTTTGGAGTGAAAAAATAAAATTTTTAAAAATCTAAAAATTGGATAAAACGAAGACTAATTCAAATAATGGATAAATTAATACACATACCTACTCAATCCTGAAAAATTTCAAAAAAAAATTAAAAATTGTCCAAACATTAGAATTGTAAAAAAAAAAAAAAAAATGAAATCGTAAAACGTGACAACTTGGAAAATTTTTTACATCTTTCAAATTTGAAGAATTTGAAAAAAAATTGGAAAATATGTCATACTTCCTCAGTTCCTCTCTTCAAAAATTTTTAAATTTTAAAAATCTGAAAAATTTGTAAAAAATAAAAATTGTGAAAAAACTTGAAATTTGACGGAGTTGAAAAAATATACTTGGGTATAAAATTAAAAAAATTATAAAAAAATTTTAAAAACTCAAATTGGCTAAAATTTTTTTTAAATGTCAAAATTGTGAAAATTTCAAAAATTATTAATGAAATTTGAAAAATGTCAAAGCTGAATTTTTTTTTCAAAGTTAAAAAATTATCAAACTTGGAAATTGTGAAAAACTTTGAAATGCGTGTTTTAAAATCTACTTAATTGTACTCGTATTAAACATAATTTAATTTCAGTGGAGAAAAAACAACGCTCAGTTACAGCCGTAATGGCACAAGGTAAAAAAAGAGGAGATTATTGAACCCCACCAGTGCAATTCCATTTCCCCATCTCTTTCAATTGTAATTTCATAAAGCCATTTTTATATTCGCCAAGTGTTGTAAAATTATCCAATCCGAAGGTACGAATTTTCTCACGGTGCAGCAGTCGACGTGGAATTTCCAATAAAATAAAATTTCCAGCTCGAGAGTACGGAAAGTTAATCAGATAAAAGCCTATATAAACGTGGCTGAGTGAATAAAGGAAGCTTTACATAAATCGTCAGTGTTGCATCGCAATTTACCACGAACTAGGCTGGATGAGGAGTCTGAGGCAGGTGAGGGGGTCGGGTTCGAGCAACGTGGTCTCTAATAGCGAGAATGAATTCTAATACATGAGACGCAGATGTATACCTAACCTACTCATGTATATTTTATGGGTGGAAATTTCGCGTTCATATGAGTTGGTAATGTTTGGCACTTTGGAAATGAAAAATTTATCGTCGGATCAGTTTAGTACGAGTAGATCTATGTACGATGTAGGTAGTGAAGCAGAAATCACAAGGAATTTTTTCAAGGGTACTCCTTGTCTCGGGACCCGGGGTTTGGAGTGTTCCAGAGGGGGTGATTTGATTTAGGTGTGTGTGTGCGAAACTGAGCTTATTTTACAAGTTTTATTTTGAGTAATTTGGCCTTGAAAATTTATCAACATTTTCGTTTTACTTTGAGTACTTCGAAGACACTCTTCGAATATACTCAAGTTGGTACGGTTACGTGAGTGAGGCGCTTTAAACAAGCTAGATGGCAGCACTGGTTGAATAAAAATTACAATCAATAAGGGTGTATAAAGGTCAAGTTTTTCGTGCAGTCAACGTAACAAGAAACAAACTTAGTCCACCTAACTTCACGTTCAATCAGTTTACCAAAATCTCGCATTCTAACATGTCTGAAATTTAGTAGTTCTCGTGCTCTGTGGTGTGTTTTTTTTTTATTTCGCGCTGTACTAATACACTTTATTGTGACTATTTCGTCGAAGGTTTCGCGTATACCATTTTCTCAACGTTCAACATGCTGACGACAACAAATGTGTTTAGTTTGTTTTAGTAATTTTTAGGTCAATATGAGAACGCATCGTCGTAGCCCTTGTTTACAGCTATTTATTTTTTACTTTTACCCGTACCCTTGCTTTCTATGCAAAAATACCAGTTCGTTGATCTTTTTACCCCTTACAATTGGTTGGCGATCTTTATCAGTACACGGGTCGACAATAAAGCAGCGAATTAACCACGAATGTTCATCGATCGCCGAGCATTTACTTGGAAATATTTTCAAATCGCGCCAGTTTCACTTCTACTAGGGTACTTGGAATAAATACAGTCGCATTGGCAAGATAAAATTTTTCAAATTATTCAGTGTGTTATGATTATCCGTACGATGCCTTCAATTCGCCAAGTTATGCAAATCATCGTGCACCGATGTTGGAAAAGTTGCGTACATTTTCTCTTTAACCGTAAATCAGAGGTATATCGAGTGATATATCATTTTCTACATTATCGAGGTCGCCCAGTTCAAATTTCTCGACAATTTTCACCTACGAAAGTGTTCTGGGTCAAGAAATCGATCGCACTTTGCTTCAACCCTGGTACGAACTCGTTTCGAAAGTTTTTTCCGCCGCTGAAAGGTGATCCATCATC
Organism: Trionymus perrisii; assembly: GCA_900050545.1. Lineage (NCBI taxonomy): Eukaryota > Metazoa > Arthropoda > Insecta > Hemiptera > Pseudococcidae > Trionymus > Trionymus perrisii. The sequence continues at coordinate 5,494 of FIZV01026648.1, read as the reverse complement.
GAGGATGAATCAGATAACCAAAAATTCGCACTTTTACCCTAATGATTGGCAGTAGGTATATTTTAATTCGAGAAATTGAAAGCGAAGAAATAACAATAACAGGAAAAGTATACTTTTGTCGTGAAAATGCAAGTTATATCTTTTTACAACAACTAGGTTACGCATTTTGAACGCGCCGCGCCGCGCCGCGTTCTACTATCAACGTTTTTGGCTGTTTTTTTTTTTTTTTTTACAATAGAATTGGATAAAAAGCTTCCAGAGTTTTTTCTCTCTCTGGTCTTATTTTTTTCTTCTTCTAGTCGTACACAAAAAGACATAACCTACTTACTAAAAGAAAATTTACAAGTTCGTAAGATGAAATACGATAAAAGGAAAAACAATTCCGTTGGGATCTTATTATTAGTAACCATTAAGCTTTTTGTAAAGTAAATTATCAGCCTATATAGTAGAAAGGACATACTAATAATAGAGCGTGCGCGTTTTATTTCGGCGGCCAGCCATAGAAATTGCCTTTTAATTCGATAGCTGCAATTTACCATACAAAAGCGTAATTGTCGTTCTAACTTTGGTACATTTTTGCGAATTAAATAGGTACCTACACGAACGTTGACCGCGATTAGTGGGGATTTGTCGAAGAAATTCTACCTGCAGGTGTAATTTTTCTCGAGGGTGAGTTTATTTCGCCGCCAAAATTTATCAACAACGCAAATAAAGGTCAAGGCCGTCGAGTTCGCCCCGTATTGTGAAATTTGGTCGATTTTGAGAGCGTAGAACTATACCTCCCAGTGAGCAATGCCGAAATCGAAAGGTATTTTTATTTGGGTTTATTCGGTGGACGTGACTCTTGAAATATTGCCAAGTTGGAAAAATTACTAAATATCAAAAAAGAGCTTAATTTCCAAAAATATCAGCATTTTTTACAAATTACTTACTTACTGAATTTGGAAAAAAATGAACAAAAAACATTATAGAAAAGCATTAATTTTGAAAAAAATAGTATCAGTAGGTACTAAATTTGGAGCAAATACTTAAAGAAATAAGCAAACAAACAACAAAACAAACAAACTAAAAACAAAATTAAAAAGCTCAATTTCAAAAAAAAAAAGGCAAAATACCAAAAATTTGATCAATTTTAAAAATAGATTTCAAAAAAAAAAAAAAAAAAAAACAGAAAAAGATGTCATTTTTAAAACTGACTAAATATAATATAAAAAAAAGCTTAATTTACAAAATGGTGAAATATTAAAAACCGGTTAAATTTCAGAAAATTACTAAACTTAAAAATAAAGCTCATGCTTAAAAAATAGCTAAATTTCAAAATTTCAAAAAAAAAATCAAAAAGACTCAATTTAAAAAACAAGTTAAATATTTAAGAACTGCCTAAATACTAAAAGATAGCTCAATTTCAAAACAAGTCCTTTCGAAAACAATTTTTTAAAAATTGCAAAACACTTCAAGAAAGTAGTTTTTTTTTCAAATTTTACATTTTAAAAAAGAGCTTAACTTTGAAAAGGAGCTAAATTTTTTTTAAATGCTGAAAGAGTTACCTACCATTTTTTTAAATAGTTGAATTTCAAAAAATAATAAAATTTACCTATGTACCTAATTGACCATAATTTCGAAAAAATGTCAAATCGCAGAAAAGTGTAAGATTCAAAAAAATAACTAAATTGAAAAAAGTAAAATTCAAAAAAAATGGCCAAAGTCAAAACAGAGCTAAGAATTTAAAAACAGCTAAATTTCGGAAAAAAACTGAACTTGAAAAGAAGATGAATACTGAAAAAGACCTCAGTTTGAAAGAAAGGTGCAATTTCAAAAAGGAGAAAAATTTACAACATTTTTAAATGAAAAGCCCAATTGAAAAAAAAGAGTAGCTAAATATCAAAAAAGGGATAATTGTTTAAAAATTGTGTAATTAAAAATGGCTGAATTTTAAAAACAAGTTGAATTGGCCAAAATTTTGAAGAATACCTAGTCAAATAACACAGAAATGTCAACTTCCAAAAAAATGACTAAATTTTCAAAACTGACTAAAACAGAGCTATAAGAATTAAAAAAAAAAAACTAAATTTCAAAGGAAAGTTAATTCTTGAAAAAATTCCAAAAAATACCAAAAATCAGCTAATTTTATAAAATGACCAAATTTTCAAAAAGAGGCCAATTTTTTAAAATGGATAAATTTCAAAAACTAGGTAGTCTATTTGAAAAAAAATGAGTAAGTATAAAAAATAAAGTTTTTTTTAAAATGTTACATTATAAAAATAAGCTAAATTTTGAAAAGAACAGGCAAATAAAAATAACTCAATTTCAAAAATGACCGATTTTTTTTCATTAAGTCGAACTTAAATAAAAATAACTTCGGTAACCTAGCTCAATTTTTTATATCTAAGTAGGTACCTAGCTACCTAGTACCTACGTACTAAGTATATATTTTTAAGCAGGTATTAATGGTCAATGGCTGAAATAAATAAATAAAAATTCAAAAATTGATCTTTCAAAAAATATTTAAAATTACGAAAAAGTCAAATAATCAAAAAGAAAACTGAGTTTTTAGAAATGTTGAAAAATCAGAAAATAGCTAGATAAATTTAAAATATGTCTAAAGTAAGAGAGATAAATTAAAAAAAAAAAACGATTCCTAAATATCTTTCCAAATTGGGTGAAAACAAAAATTGTAAATACGATATTGACCCTTTTCAAGACGCAGTCATAAACAAAAAAACACATTTTGTAAAACCAGTAAAATGAAAACTACGATCTCGTAAATACAATTCCCACCGTATAGAACTTTTCTTCCTCCGAGACTATTAAACATTATCGTTACAAAACTATAGTAAAATATAAAACGCCGACTTGGTCGACACTGTGAACTTTCCACGGCGTCAGTAGCTCTGATCGAGAATTAATCAAAATGTAAGCCAGCTAATTAATGAAAAAAATATGTAAAAGGGCTTTAGAGAGAGAAAAAACTTTATAAAATGTACTTATAATAATAATAACACGCTGGGAACTATTTAAAAAAAAAGTAATCGTAGAAGCCATAAACATTTTTATATAATCTGCTTATCACTGTCATCGTAACCGATTTCCTACTCGAGGGTATTCAGCGTTTTGGGCCTAAAGAGGAGAAAAAATACATCTGCGAGATTTTAATATCGATATTGCTATTACGAAGGAAAAGCTATTGCCGAAATTTATGAATCGAACTGTTCCCGTTATTCACGATGTTTATAACTGGAATTCCATCGTGGATTTTCTAATTTTACTCAGGTAAGTACAACGCAAGAAGAAGTTAGGTTTTTTTAAAAATAAATGAGAAAAATACTAAGAAAACAGATCATGAAGTGCTTCAATCGAATTAGTGGTGGTGAATTCGTTTCATCTTCGTACGATATTTCATTTTGGCATCCCACTCGTCTAGCTGCAAAGCTTTCGTTCGCTTTGTCAGAAATAATTTGAAATTCTAAAAAAACCCAAGCTCGACATTGATTTGTAAGTGGTCTTGTGTTTTTGTTGTTTTTTTATTCGTTTTATGGTATACCTAGGTATTTTAATCGATGGCAAACGACGGCATTCTTTAGTTTATAAATCACGAAGTTATGTTAAGTTTATTTCTTTATTCTAATTGAAATGGGGAAAAAAAACGAGAGCGACGTTTTTTCATTCTTGCCTAATTGAATTTCTTTATTTCGAAGTCATGCTTTTCAATTTAAATTAATTCATTAGGTACTTATTATTTGATAGATTTTTCAATTTCAATGTCGATTAATCTTCGATTTTGATTAATCGATCATTTTTGTGCTATCGATGGAATAATTTTTATCAATTTTCCTATTTCGATAAAAAGACATTTCGATATACTTAGTTCATTTTACTTAATAAGTTCCCAATTTGGAGGTATCTAACGATCCATTTTCGATTTCAATCAATGTATCATTTTTTAATACCGATAAAATGGATTAATTTTACAGTTTTTCAATTTATAGGTATATCGATTAAATTTCGATTTCTATGAATCGATCATTCGTTTGATGAATTTTCCGATTTTGATAAATCGAATAATTTTCCTATTTCGATAATTTATTTGATTATAATTTTTCAATTTGGATAAATCGATCAGTTTTCGATTTAAATTACCTAGATGATTAATTTTTGATATCGATAAAATCGAATAATTTTATTAGGTAGGTGGTATCGAATAAAATAATTCAATTTTTATGAATCGATCATTTATTTGAAGGACTTCACAAATTTTAATAAATCAACCGTTCCTTCTACTTCGATAATTCACTGGATTATTTTTCGATATCGATAAAATCGAATAATTTTGATCGTTTTTCAATTTATACACATCGATTAAATTTCGATTTAGATGAATCGATCATTATTGATGAATTTTCAAATTTCAACAATTAATTGAAATATTTCTCAATTTTTTTTTTTTTTTTTATTAAGCCGTGTACTTTCTCAATTCTGGTGATACGTAACAAATCTAGAAGAAGAACAACAACAACAATAAGAGCACGAAGACTAATTTCATCAGATCTTGGGAGTGTGAGCAACGACTATCAACAAGGAAAATATTAAAATATATTTTTTAAATATGTACGTATTTAGTTTTTTTGAAAACACTACTGCGGAAAAACAAATGTTGAAAATTCACTCAAAATAAAATTTCAATTTTTTTTTTTATAATTATGTAGATAGTTGAAAAGTTTTATTTTAAAAAACAAAAAATTTCAAGTTTATTTTTTAAAAATGATTTCTAATTTTTTTTAATTTATTTTGAGCAAAAAACTTGAGTTTTCAAAAAAAAATCAAAGTTGGTTTTGAAAATGAAAAAATATTTTCCCACAACTCTACAAAAATGAAAATTTTATAACTGATAATTTTGAAAAATTTCGTTCAAAAAAATTCATTGGTTTCAGGTCGAGAAAAATTATTAAAAAGTTCACTTTAGAAAATTTTATGATACATAGGTACCTATCTAAATATTCGAAAAAAAATTAATCTATTTAGAAGCATTTTTCTAATAATCAGCTTACAAAAAGTTTACCTATTTTAAAAATATTTCAAAATAAAAAAAAAAAACCTCATGGCTGATCTAAAGAAATGAAAACGAAAAATTGAAAAATTATCAAGGAACTGATATTAAAAAATTATTAAACTTTTTAAATTTTCGTTCCTGACGAATGTTCAATTTTTTTTTAATCGAAAAAAATATTCAAGCTTTGATAAATGTTAGAAAATTCAAAAAAAATTTTTTGGAACATTAAGAAAATGGAAATGCTATGGAAAAAAAAGAAAATGGTACTTTTTTCAGAAAATGTTCAAGTCTTTACGAAATTTTTCATGATTAAGTAGGTAGGTAGGTAAAACAAAATATTTAAAATATAATTTTTGGCAACAATTAAAATTTTTTGTAAAAAATGTGTTTAAAAAAATTGATAATTTTTAATTTTTGAAGAATTTTTTTAATTAATTTTTTTTTTTA
>FIZV01026635.1:0-14836 GCA_900050545.1 Trionymus perrisii | reverse complement strand
GTTTTGACTTGAATAGAGTTCTATTTTTCATCATATTGAAAGCGTCTAAAGAATTGGGTACATCAAAAGGCAAATCAGTTTACTCTTTTTCCTAGTTCGCCATCGTTGCTAAGGCACTATCGTTGCTAGCTCAAAGCTCAAACGAAAGTAGAAACGTGTTAGAGAAGTACCTCGTTACCAATTTAAAAGGCAAGTTTGCTAGGTACCTATTTTTTCACGACGCTTACTTTCGAAGATACAATGAACGCTGCACTGATGTCTGGAAAAGGGGAACATAGGCAGAGTGGATGCACTGATTTAAGTGCCGAGCGCGTCTAAAAACCAGACATTAAGTAAGTTCGGTTGTGTTTCGGGACTTTCGTGTTAACTGTTCTGTAGGTGAGAGCCAAGATGAGGCAACTCCAAAATTTTCGACTATCGTTTTTTTTTGCTATTTATGATGTTTAAAAAATTTTTAACATCATAAATCGCAAAAAAAACGATAGTCGAAAATTTTGGAGTTGCCTCTTCTTGGCTCTCACCAGTCTCACTCACCTACAGAGTTACTTTATCTTCCTCAGTTACGTAATATTGTATTTCAAACAAATAAATATTACGTAACTGAGGAAGATAAAGTAACTTATGCCCATTTCGCTGGTCTAAATGCTCATTTATCTCCCACGATTAAGTACGCAAAAATATAAAATACCTAATGATTTTTTCAACTAAAAAAAAAAAACACGAAATTGGCGAACCTAAAATGTTGAAAACTTGAAAGGACGAAGGAGCGAACATCAAGGGCTTTGGAACTGGTTTTTTCACATTCACGTGCCATGTAATGTAGCAATGTACTGCCGCAAGGCCAGAGGGGGCCAGAGACACCCTAGGGCTTTGCACTTTGCAGATTGTGTGTAGTATTCGATATTCAATAAATGATTCGATGATAAAATATCTCTTATCTCTCATTAAAAAGAAACGTTTATTCCTGAAGAAGTGACGATTGAATCATAAAAAATGTATGATTGGTCATCAATTCGTCACCTTCCGTCTTATAATAGAGATACTAGATCTCGATTGTACCGGCCGCGGCTTTCCCTCGTTCTCGTTTTGTCTTTACTTGACCTTGAAACATGAGCTGACATCGAAGTAAAATACAAAATCAGATTTTGCAGGTGGACGCGTGGACTAGTTAAATTTGGAGTTGATAAGCAAAATAATACGACGATTGACTATCAAAGGCAAAAAACAGCTACTATCTCTATCTCTGTGTGTGTGAGTGTGATAGTGGTGGTGTGTATATAAAATGCGACTACGAGGCGTCGAATTGAAATAGCCAATAGAAAATTACAATTCACAGAAGGGGAAACAGAACCACGTGCATTCCTTTTCTTTCGTATAGCTACTCCGCTTCCCCTCCGTTCCATCGCTGTGATTGTGGATTGGGCGCTTGTTGTTGTCGGCTTTTCGTTTTCGACTGTGTAGTTTTCAATTCAATGTAGACGATGAGACATTCATCTTCGATTATCTTATCGTGGTGAAGTAGTGCTGTGTTTTATAAAATTATGTAAATGATTTAAAAAATCATCGTGTGCGTGCGGTTTAGTCCGGAGTTTATTTAAAATTCGATCAAGTTTCGTCCACTATTGGAGATTGCTTTTCGTTTTGTATTTAATTAGAAAAACCTTGAACATGTCTCAATTTCTTACATCCACTCAACCGATGACGGAATCGCTTGAAAATTGTACTCCCCCAAAGGATTACGAACAAGCTTGGGGACGTTTCTACCCCTTGAGTATTAACATACAAAATTATATTAGTGAGTTTATTTTCGTTTTATCAGGCGTACCCTTTGTACTCAGAAGTCTCTTCTTCTTCATTTGAATAAACACATCCTTTTTATTTTTTTTCAAAAAGATTTGTGTATGAACGAATTTACGATCGGGCGGAGCCCAACGTGCAATTATCAGCTGACTGAGGAGCATGTTGGTGAACGGTTCTATGGTTGCGTAAGTAATTTCCACTTCAAGATCAAACGCCAAGAACACGAAAAAGGAATATTTGTCGTCCTGATTACTGACACAAGTTCCAACGGCACCTATGTGAATGGAAAATGTATTGGCAGAAACAAATCTTTGGTTTTAAGTAACCATGATCATATTGGAATTGCAGCCGCTACTTGCAATGGTGAGAATTACGAATTATTGCGAATATTGAGCTTTTTCAACTAAATTTCCAAATATTTATTTTTCTAGTATTTTTATATCAAGACTTAGACGTGAGCAATTACAACGATCACCCTAGTGAGATTTCCGACCATTATGCAATTTTTAATGTTTTGGGTAAAGGCGGATACGGAGAAGTGCGTTTGGTGTTTAAAAAGGTGATAATTCGACTTTACTTTTGGAGCTGTGTGAATAATAATTGTAATACTTGAACGTTCCGTTCGTTTCAGGACACCACGGAACGTTTTGCTATGAAGACCATCAATATACAACCGATCGAAGAGAAGAACGTCCTAAAGGATTTCATAGAACCAGAAATTTTGAGAAAACTTAATCATGTAAGGGATTTGAATTATCTTAAATTACTAAACAAAAAAGTAAGCTTTGTTGTGAATTAAAATGGTTGAAATTTACAGCCAAATGTCGTGAAAATGAGCAATCTCTCATTGGTGGGTAACCACTTATATATTTTTCTGGAATATATGAACGGTGGCGATTTAGGACGTTATATAATAAAGAGAACGCGGTTATCGGAGGATACCACGAAACATATTTTTTTCGACGTCCTTAAAGGAGTCAATTATTTACACGAAAGGAAAGTCCTACACCGTGATTTAAAAGTAAAAGAGTCCGATTTTAGTTATTCGCTGAAACTTGTCACATTTTTAATTTCATTTTGCATCCATGTTAATAGCCCGCTAATATATTACTCAGCTCAGACAGTGATCACCCCCTGGCCAAAATCAGTGACTTCGGCTTATCCAAAGTCTTGGAAGGTCCAGCATTCGTGAAAACCAGATGCGGAACGATGAGCTATGCCCCACCAGAATTACAATCTTATGTTGTCGGCCAATTTTATGATTTCAGATCAGACGTCTGGAGTTTGGGAATCATTTTGTACTACTGGTAATTTGATAAGTGATTAAAATTTTGATTTATTTTGAAGTAAACCCCGATTTAATTTGTGATTTTTTTTTTCTAGTTTGAGTGGAGTTTTGCCGTTTCGTAGAGACCGCAGAGATATGACTTTGGAAGACCAAATTAAGCATGCGAATTACTCTTTTTACAGAGATACAGATTTCAATTGGACGGGTTTAAGGAGTCCCGCACAAATGATACGGAAATGTCTTAAAAGGAGACCTCAAGAAAGGTGCTTCGTTAAGGAACTGATGGAAGACGAATGGTTTAAGGTTAGTATACGGATTAAGTGATTGATGATGACAGTGTATCGCTCGTCTAAGTTTTAAACTGTTTAATTTTTTTTTTTTTTTTTTTTTTTGGAGGCAACAATTTCGTTATTATGACAGTGTATCGCTCGTCTAAGTTTTAAACTGTTTAATTTTTTTTTTTTTTTTTTCATTAGGACGAACAATTTCGTAAGAGACCGCATATGCAGAACAAAGAAAATACTAAATCCGATTTATTGACAAAAAGAAGACGTGTTTAATTTTTGACATATCGTCATGATTTCCAGTGACTTTTGTTATTTTTTTTATTGATACCGTATTCTAGTTTTTTTTTACTTTTATACGAATATGTACTTTTTTTTTCTTGTATTGTAATTTTAGTTCCTGTTTTTTTATTGTTTATGTTTTAGTGAATTGAAAGTACAATAAATGTTTTGAGTATAACATTTTATTACATCACGTTGGATTAAAGCTACAAGCTGTATTTCTGATTAACAGAGAATCTTCATCGACGGAAACTCTAATCGTAACAGATTCTTTTTTAAAATTGATTCTATAATTAGCTACATGAAACCAGTATCTTCCTAGACAAGGTTTAGTATTTCTTCGAAGAACCGAATCATTATCCTTGAAGTCTTTGGTAGCTAAATTGGTAATCACGACGACGACATTGTATTCGATGGCGATATATTTGATTAGATTGGCTATATGATTTAATAAACCCAAACCTGGAAATAAATACGGGACGGTAGAGCATTGAAAATTAAAAAATTAATGATAATTGAATGATTTCTCACCCTTGGGTTTATTTCCACCAATGGATAAAAAATAAACCGTTGACAGACAATCTATAATGATCAAAGGTACATTGTCGTATAACAACTGGTTTTTTAACCAATGTAAAGCAGATACAACTTCATGTAACGTATCAACTGTGGTAACTCTAATTCGCTCTAAACAAGCTATTATATCCTGAAATAAAACAAAGTCTCGTTTAAGTATGATTTAAATAACACCACAAACTCGTTTATTAAGTATGAATAATTTTCACCTTCTTAGAAGAGTACGTTTTACTAATAATTTGTTTGAGTTTAACAGCACTGAAATCTCCTTTCGTATCTATATAGTATACACATTTTGCTTGCATAGCCGTATTTGCAGCAAGATGCAAACAAGTGTGCGTTTTCCCACTTCCTGACAATCCACACAATTCGTACATAATTCCAGATTTGAAACCGCCTAAGAGAGAGTCGACCCTAAATAAAAAAAGACAACGATGTAATTATCTGAGGTAATTGTTATAATGAAATCATCAAATTTTTACTCTTCAATTCCAGAAGTTAGCACAAAGCTATTGTCAAGTTCTCTTTTCAGCAAATCGTACGCTGAACGATAATTCTCTTGAAACGAAGTTAATAGTTTCTGTTTTATTGCTAATATTTCCTGTGAAATAAAAAACACGAATTAGGAAAATAATGTAATTACGAATTCGATTTTATGTTTAGTATTGAAAATTAGACTCTCATTTGTACCTTTAAATGCAACTTCGTAATCTTGGAAATATTTTCAGGTTTTTCTTGAAGAAAATCAGCGATTGATTTGATATTTTTTTCTTTTAGCCGTTTGATGATTGTAGGGTCCAGAGAAGAGGAAAATTGTTCGAGAGAAGCCATCACGAAGTTTACAAATCTTTTTAAGTTTTCACCGACGATAATGCTATTTTTGACATCTTCTTTTCATAAGAAACATTTTATATATTTGTTACGCTTTCGTTTCTTCGATTCTTTTTCGTTTTCAAACATTTTATTCTATTAAAAGAAATGCTATACTTTTGAATCAACTTTCAAAATTTAAAACGATTTTTGAAAAACGAAAAACATTTTAGTGATAACAAAAGTTCAAACTGATGCAAACTGATAAGGTATTCCGCGTCCGCCATTCCGCCGCCAAAAATTTTACCAATAATGTTTTACTTGTAATACCGTAATTACCATGTGAAATTACAAAGGTTGAGAAAAAATTCAAAATTATCATTCTCACTTTTTTGTCTGTGATTATTTTATTCTAAAAAAAAGTGGACGGGGAAAGGAGATGCTTCCGGCTCAGCAGCGGTTTCACCAATTGGAACACAGGTGCCGCTGGCGTCCCGTTGGTTTTTAGCTCTCGCTGGCGTATTTCGGGTTCGGCTAAAAACGTTCATTATTTACACTGAAATGTTGTGGAAATTAGGAGTTGGCTGTGGCGCCATTTTGTTTTATACATAGTAAATTTTTGTTTGCGTCGTATTTATTTGTAATTATTCGATGGTTTTTCATAAATACGTTAATATGTGTTTCGCGAATATATTGTTAAATAAAATGTGAAATTATTTTATCATTTATTCAGTTCGAAAAGGTATTTCAGAGTTGTACACGGGAAAATGGTAAGCTTTAGCTTTGTTAAAATTAACAAAGAAAACCAAGATGGCGGCTCAATTTATAAATCTTACGCGTTGTTTGCCATGTAATTTATATTTCTACAATTTAAAGTGAGCTTATTTCCTCGTTACTATATTCAGATATTTAGATTTAACGGTGTAGATTTTTGTGCTTGATTTTATTTCCCGAAAGTTCGACCTGAATAAGTTAATTTCGTATCTTTAAATTCGTAAGCGTTCATTTGCGATTGTGTTTGTGTTTCGTAGTTCTTGTTACACATGTTTTTATGAAGGAATGGTGGGGTGCAGCGTTCGTAAATTTTTGCTATTTTTTTCCTTATTTAATATTATTAAATAAATTACTGGCTTTTATAAGAATTCGATTACGTTGAAAATTATACGTATTTTCGTCACTAATTAATCAACTTATTTTGATTATTTGTTGTGAAAGAACATCTTGAGACCCTTTGTTATCTGCTCATGTGCAGTAGCTGTAGCTCGGGCCATTCGCAGCATCGCTCGCAAATGTGTGCATTTTTTTTTTCTTATTCCTAGGTATATTAGCGGAAAATTTCAATTATTAAAATCAAAAATGTGAAAGGGACGTTTCAAATGCTCGATTTTTATCATTTTTAAAATGTAAACAAACTGAAGATAACTTTCAAAATTTGGCGGAAATTGATAAAAATTTTGAAAAAGCTGTCAGTAAATGTGTTTGGAATATCTGCTCGTATAATAATAATGATAATAATGCATAAAATTAAAATGTACCATTAAAAGTAATTTTTACCAAAATTAAATTGGGGTTTTCTGCTCAATTACTTGGCGAACTTGAGATGCACTTTTTGACCGAAATTAAATATTATTAATTTGATGGGAAATAAGCTACTCCATTTGTTCTATTATTCGAATTTTGACAAAATCCATTATTTGCCACTAATTTGCTTTAAATTTACGCGGAAGTAAGTTGATTGGCTATCGTTTTGGTGATAACGGTTCTTGATGATACATAGAATTAGACGACGATAGCGTAACATTTTTTCTTTTTTCTTTCACACAGTTGTAACGTAATAGTGTCCTGAATGGAAAGGGCAAAAAGTGATAGGTGGAGTTCTCAGTTTTTACACCTAGCAACAGATGGCAGGTGGAGTACATGCGTCTTCCCCTGGCTCTGCAACTGTCACTCATCAGGTAAATTCTCATCTTGAGATAATTACTTTCTTTCGTTGAATTTGTCTTAATTTGTTGGGTTTCTTTTTCAGATGGGACACTCTGCTTTTCCTCCGGAATATACTTTACATTCTCAGACAGTTCTGGAAAACGGGGTATCTTTGAATGAAAGTAGCCATAATGGGGAAACCAGTACTTCAAGAAAACGCAAATTGAGTACTGATGCCGCCAATCACCAGTTGGATACCAAACGAACGTGTATTTATAACCATCTACTCACCGATATGATAATAGAGAAAGAAAAATATTTGTATATTTCGCTATTAGATAAGTACAGATGCGGCGACGAGAATGATTTTTTAAATTTCGTTGATAAAATTAACTTTTCTGATTCCGTTTTACCATTTCCAAATCCTCATCAACCTAAGCTCGCGTACTTATCTAATGAACCGGATCATTTTAAAACTGCATTTCCAAACGATTCACTTTTGAGTGGCTTTAAGAAAGGTGCGAATATTTTTAAATTATGTGCTATATACGTTATCTTGATTTCATACCATGGTGCTAACGTAATTCTAATTTTTTTAGTTGTAAAACAAGAATCCAACGAATCCACCCCATCTCCACAGACAGATTTTAGTTCCAAATCATCTTATAATCCTATAGTTTTAATCAGGCCGGCCAGAGCATTCAATCATGTAGGTGATAATTCTCAACAAATTGCTGAAAAGGCGAAACAAGTATGTGAATGAATTTTGTGTTTTTTTCTCTCTAATCATTTGTTTACATTCTATGATGATATGTATGGCCATGATTTTTTGGATATGATTCATTTGTACGAGGCATTTGTCTGAGAATGATAAGCGTATTACATTATCTTAATTTACCTTTATATTTGGTGATGATTTAGTTGGCCATGATTTATTTCGAAAATGATTCATTTGTACGAGGCATTTGTCTGAAAATCGTTTATTAGCGAATAGTTGATATTTCTATTTTTATGTTATTTTATTTAATGATGAATACGTTGACAATGATTTATTGGAAATTGATTAATTTGTACGAGGCATTTGTCTGAAAATCGTTTATTAGCAAATTATTCGTAATTTGACTCTCATTTTATTTTTACTTTGAAATTTGGTGGTGACTACTTTATTTATTGAAAAGTAATTCACGTGTACGAGGTATTTGTCGCAAAATTGTTTGATTAGCAATTTTTTCAAAGTTTTAATTTAGGTACATATTTTAGTTTTACTATTATTTGATGATGACTACGTTAGCAATGATTTATCAAAAATGATTCATATGTACGAGGCATTTGTCTGAAAATTGTTAATTTAAAATTTCGCTGATTTTATATCGAATTTGAATTTTTCACGAGTGATTTTTATCCAACAAGTTTTTCTTTTTCAGGAAGCATACGTACTGCAGAGAGTAGCTGAATTACAAAGAAGCGGATTATGGTCGGAGAAAAGGTTACCAAAAGTTCAAGAACCACCTCGAGCGAAAGCTCACTGGGATTATGTTTTAGAAGAATTAGAATGGCTGGCCACTGATTTTGCTCAAGAACGAAAATGGAAAAAAGCCGCAGCAAGAAAGGTTCGTTTATTATTTTTGAATTTCATTTCGCCAAGAATTATTGTCTTGAAACGTAATTTTATTGCAGAGATCACGTATGGTTCAGAAACACTTCCAAGAAAGACAAGCACTCGTACAGAAAGCAGCCAAAGCCGCAGAATTACATAGAAAAAGAATAGCTGGTCATTTAGCGACAATGGTGAAATCTTTTTGGAGCGAAATGGGAAAAGTACGAAATTTTTCAATGGATTTATTACCGTTATAATTTACGTTATCCGAATTAATCGACCCTCCTCCCCCGTCAGTTGTCAGACTTCAAACAAGAAATGAAACTGAAAGAAAAACGGAAGCAAGTGTTAGATCAACGTGTGAGCACTGTAAAGGATAAATTTTCACTATCGGTAGCAGAAAACGTTAATAAATCCGTATTGCTTTCGAGTCAAGACACCAGCAGATTTGATTCGCCTGATAAAATTTCCGATGGTAATTTTTAAAACATCTCATTCGGCTCGTTTTCTGTATGAAAACTGTTAATTAAAATATTACTCGTTTTACAGCCGAATTCGAACCCAATCAAAGTTCAAGCGATGATGAAGAAACCATAGAAGCGGAAGAAAATAGCAGCAAAACGGACGTTATTGATACTGATAAGGAAATTGAAATGCTAAAACGAGAATCTGAGTTACCTTTAGAAGATCTCTTGAATCAGTTACCGGAGGAATATTTGAATAATGTTGAAACAAATGTAAAGATTAATGATAAGGTGAGTTGATTTTTAACGAAATTCATTCATTCTTTATTTTTTCATTATTGAACGTAATTTTTTCCTCCCGTAGGAACATATCGATGAAGATGACGAATATGAAATGGATATCGATGAAAGTGACGACGACGAATCTACGCTTCTAGAAGAAGAAAAATTACAAGGAAATATAGATTACGAATCCGAAATAGCCGAATTAGAAGTGAGTTGATGTTACCGAAATATTAATTCGATTCGATTCGAAGACTAGATTAATGAAATGGAACTTTTTTCGTAGGCTGATAACAAATTGAGCGTAGAAGATTTAAAAAAGAAATACAATTTGAACTTCTCAGATACTGATCCGGTGATTAATTCTTTGATTTCTTCATATTCAGGTATGAAATTTCACCTCTAGCGTATTTTTTTCAACTTGGACGAATTTTTAAATTTATGATTTTCGATCGTGTTCGCAGAAAGTTCCTCAGATGATTCTCAAGCAGATAGTTCGATCGAAAGTTCAGTTAGCGATGATGAATTCAGTAACGATACGACCGATGGCGATCAAAGCGAAGAAAATGAAAACGAAGATGAAGGATTGTTATCGCTATTAAAAGACACCGTGCTGGTACGTCATTGATTGCTCAGGTGGTTTCGTTGATCGATAGATGATT
This sequence comes from Trionymus perrisii, assembly GCA_900050545.1. Classification (NCBI taxonomy): domain Eukaryota; kingdom Metazoa; phylum Arthropoda; class Insecta; order Hemiptera; family Pseudococcidae; genus Trionymus; species Trionymus perrisii. The sequence goes on along the minus strand of FIZV01026635.1, from coordinate 4,868 downwards.
TCCTAATCGTTTATAATTGTTTTAGGAAAACGGCGATATGAACGAAGAAGAAGAACTTGCTGCGACTAACGAGAAAATCAACGAAATAGTCGCATTAGCCGAAAGTATACAACCCGAAGGGCCAACGCTGTCTTCTACTAGATCGATTACAAAAGTTCCTTTTTTGTTAAAACATTCTCTGCGCGAATACCAACATATCGGTATGGATTGGTTAGTTGCGATGTACGAACGAAACTTGAACGGAATTTTGGCCGATGAAATAGGTCTCGGAAAGACTATCCAAACGATCGCCTTATTGGCCCATTTAGCTTCCGAGAAAGGTGAGATTGTCTTTCGGTGAATTCGTGCGAAGATATGATTTTTTTTTTAAATGTATTATGTGCGATTTCAACGAAATTCACTCATTGTTGTTTTTTTTTTTGCTTTGCAGAGGATTGGGGGCCTCATTTAATTATAGTTCCTACGTCTGTGATGCTTAATTGGGAAATTGAATTCAAAAAATGGTGTCCAGCATTCAAAGTTTTACTTTATTGCGGTAACGCGAATGAAAGAAAATTGAAAAGATCGGGTAAGTGTGACTATATGAATTTAACCGATTAAACTTTGAGACTGTATTAATGTCCAGTTCTATGTTATAGGTTGGTCCGAACCGAATACATTCCACGTTTGTATCACATCTTACAAATTAGTATTACAAGATCATCGTTGCTTTCGACGTAAAAAATGGAAATACGTTATTTTGGACGAAGCTCAAAATATTAAAAATTTTAAATCTCAAAGATGGCAACGATTATTAAATTTTGATTCCGAAAGGTAACCTACGTTCGATTTTTTTTCTGCGAAAATGACAAAATCTCCGATTATAAATGTTCAATTGTTTCTTAGACGATTATTATTGAGTGGGGCGCCACTACAGAACAATTTGAGCCAGTTATGGTCTTCGGTGAATTTTTTAATGCCGAAATTATTCGCTTCTCATCGCGAATTCAAAGGATGGTTTTCAAATCCGGTCTCCAGTACGAACGACGGTGGCGATTTCGATCACAGCGAAGATATCGTGAAAAGATTACACAAGGTGGATATTCTTTCATTTATTTGCAAAAAAAATTCAAACTAGGTTTTTTAATATTCATTTCGTTTTATTTTTCTTCATTTCCAGATTTTGAGACCGTTCATATTGAGGCGATGTAAATCAGAAATTGAAAAACAGTTACCTAAAAGAAACGAGCAAGTAATCATGTGTAAGCTTTCGAATCGACAGCGATATCTATACGATGATTATATGTCGAGGAACAAGTATGTGTATTTTTCAATCAAACGACGGCGACTCGTTCTCGTCATTATTTCTATTTTTTTCGTAATCGCATTGTTTTTCATTTCAGAACGCAAGAAGCTCTATCGTCAGGCAATCTTTTAAACGTTATTAATGTTTTAATGCAACTTCGTAAAGTTTGTAATCATCCAAATCTATTCGAACCCAGGCCGATAGTATCGCCTTTTCAAATGGACTCTCTAAATTATAATACGGCTTCATTGATTGATTCGGCGCTGGATTATCGACCTTTTGAGGTAATTGCCACCCTTTTTTATTCTTAACATAAAGACTAGATTTAACGATTGGTCCAAATTATCTTGATTTACCGTCACATTACGTAATGAATGTCGTTCGGATGAAATGATTTGGTATACGAAATGATAATTTCTTTCAAACGCGTGGCGATCTCTTGAAATAATCAACTGCGTATCCTGTCAGGAAATACATCAATTTAACCGGAATATGTAATTTGGATACGAATTTGTTACCTTTACCCCGATCGACTTTTCTTCTTCGGTTTGTGTCGATGAATTGGAGAACGTCGATTGGGGAATATCGAGACTATTTTTAAAACACGTCGAATTTCCGTTCTGATTTTCCTCGTTGCCAGAAAAAATATACAATTTTAGTTATAAAAATATGCCCTTGGGCAACCCCGATCGACTTTTTTTCTTCAGTTCGTTTCTATGAACTTGAGAACGTCAATCGGGGAATATCGAGCTTCTTTTTATAACACGTCGAATTTTCATTCTGATTTTCGAGGTTGCCAGAAAAAAGATACAATTTTACTCATAACTCATAAGTGTGTTTCCTATTTTCTTGGGCAACCCTGATCAATTTTTTTTCTTCTTTGGTTCTTTTTTATGAATCTGAGAACGTCAATCGGGGAATACTGGCGTATTTTTGTTACTCAAAAAATTTCCTTTGTTGTCAGAAAGAAGGTACACGAGTCTAGCTAAAAAAAATCGATTTATAATGTGCTACAGATACTACCCCGTTAAACTTTTTTTCATCGTTTCATATCGATGAATTAAAAGTGCATCAATCGGGGAATATTGATAGTCTTTTTAAAACACGTCGAAATTTTTACTTGATTATCGGCGATACCTGTCAAAAGAGACACCTCAATTTTTTTTATCCATTAATTTTATGAACCCCCGATCATCTTTTCCTTATCGCGATATCGATAAAAACGAAGCATAATCGGGTAATATTGAAAATCTTTCTAAAACACGTCGAGTTTTCATCCTAAACGTCGGCGATACCTGTCAAAAGATACACGTGATCGGTCTCCCAGACTATTTCATCGCTTTATCAATTGTATTTTAATTGATAAAATTCGTGATTTTTCGTTTATTCTATTCGCAGCACGTGAATCTGAAATCGTTAAACTTAAGAATAATCGACTTCGAACAAGAACTCACCGCTTGGAGCGTGCATAGGATGAAAAAATTACGAGCACCGAAGAAATTAATTGAAGAAATCGACGAAGTAACGAACGAACCGCCAATATGCCCCAAAGAAGCTTTAAATTTACGATTAAAAATGCCCCACGATCTGAGTTCCATTAAATTAGTGAGTATTTTTGATTTTTTTTGTGAATCACGAATGGTATGGCTTAAAAGTAATGATTTTTATCGTTCGCTTTTTTGTTTTTTTTTTTAAAAAACATTTTTGGTTAGGAAAAAAAAAATTGAAAATCCAATTTTATAAAAGTTGAATAAAATGAGTCTCAAGACATTCGAAAAAAAAAGGAAAAATTCAGACATATCCCAAAGGAATATTTTCCCCTAAAACTCTTAACAAAATTTGCTTGTCACTTCAAAAAAAAAAAACTGAAATTTTTTTTTAAATCCGTCTGCACACAAATTTTTCAAAAAAGTTTAATTTATTTTTTTTGAACGACTTTTTGTGAATTTATTGTCTGTTTTTTAGAAAAGGTTTTTTGAATTTTTTCATAAATTTTGATACACTTTCCTCCGAATTTTTATCCAGATATTTGTGACTTTCTAAAAATTCTAGTTGATAGATTTTTTTTTTCAGATAGTTTTTAAAATTTGTGACGATTAGAATTTTTGATTTTTTTTTTCAAAAAAATTTAAAATCATTTCCAAATTTGTGACGATTGGAATTTTTGAATTTTTTCACAAAAATTTAGAATTATTTCCATTTAATTTTTTTTTTTCAAATAACTTTTTGTAAATTCAAATTAATCATTTTTTTAAATAGGATAATATTTTGATTTTTTTCCAAATTTTTGAAATATTTCCATCATTATTTCCGAGCCTTTGTACCAGTCGTGAATTTGTGAGAACGGAATCAAGTTAATGTATTTTTTCTTCTTTCAGAATAATAATAATAATAAAAGCAATTTGAAAGTGACCTCGTTTTTTAAAAATATATCCACTTCGGTACCTCAAGCATCTTCCACGAGTAGTACTGCTGCTGTTGTGAATACTGCTTCTGTAAGCACGACATCGAAAGCCAAACTGGGCCCGATTTATAGAGGAATGATTGCGCAAGGTGAAGTAAATAGTAAGTATCGTGAAGTATTTCCACGTTTCAAATTTTTTTCAAAATGAGGCCCTAATAAACAAACTGTCTCGTTGAATTTCCAGATATGGCTGTGAAAAGAACGAAACTGATGGACAATACGAGTAATAATAAAGGAGGAAATTTGACACTTCAATTAAAATGTAAGTCTCAAATGCCCCATAAGCTGCTCATCACACTACCAAATCTGATTTAATCTTCGTTTCAACAGCCACCAAATTCAACACTGTATCTCAAAAAATCTGTATCACGACGACCAGTTCGAAAACACCGATACACGCAACCGTACTAAAAAACGTGTTACCAGTAACGCTTAAAAGTACTCAAACCGGTACCGCCAGCGTAACCGAAAGTACCTTGGGCGTACCTTCGTCATCATCGTCCTCAGCAGCTTCAAATTCGGCTTCTACAGGCGTTGCTGTTGCCGCTCCGTCGACGTCATTCGCGTCCAGCAGTGGCCTGCCCACCGTTATGGTATCGACATCGGTAATATCTCTGGCCAGTTCACCGTCCACCAAGTTAAGCAATAGCATTTCGCAAATCGTTCAAAATAGCGCGGGCAAATCGGTGATTTTGGCTACGTCGAACTCAGTAAATAATACCGCTACGAGTAAGTGTGCCGGAAATTGTGTCTTGTTAGAAAAGCATTTTTCTAAATTATTATTCCAGAATGATACTATTAACGAGTCTGTCGTCTGTGCAGTGAAAACGTCCGGGCAGAAAGTTATTCTGAAAAATATTGGACCCGGTAATTTGAATACCATTCTGGGACCGATAATTAGAAAACCGTCCGCTCAACAGGTTGGTTGTGTTTTTCCGAGCAAAAGAGAGATGCTAGAGACGAGTACGATGGGAGAGCTAATTCGTGACTCGATTGGTTATCGGTGGTGAAATGAAGAGGGTGTGGTTTTCTGGAAAGAGGTTTTTTTTTTTTTTGTGAATAGAGGGAGTAGTCGAATTTTTTAGTGTCTTTTGTGTCTTGCGTTTTTATTCAGTTTGA
>FIZV01026618.1:0-10145 GCA_900050545.1 Trionymus perrisii | reverse complement strand
TAAAAATTTCAAGACCCCCCCCCCCCAAAAAAAAAAAAAAAAAAAAAAAACTAGGGTGTGAAGTTTGTTTTTCGTTACAGTTTTTGTAATTTTGAGGTTAGAAAAGATTTGATGAAAAATTAACACTTTCTGATATAAATATTAAAAATGTTTCCTAATGATTAACTAGAAGTTTTTTAATTAAATATTCTTTTCAGACGAATTATTCACAATTTTCGGACAAATCAAAAATTTTCCTACTCGAAAAGTGGCTACATAATTACAACCTTACTTGAAAATTAATTTAAATCGAGAAAAAAAAATGTTTCAAAATTTTTAAAACAATTTTGTGAAATTCTGTTTTAAAAAATTAATTCACATTATTTTCGAAATGAAATTAAAGGTTAATAATTTTTCAATTAATTTTTATTTCAAAAATTAAATTTGTATAATAATTTTGCAACATCCAAGTTAACCTTACTTTCTTTTTTCTTCCTTTTCAAGAATGATTCAACGAAGTGTCTAGTTTTACTAATACATTTTTATATTACTTCCTGTGAAACTCATAAGTCAATAATTTACGAACTGGAATATTTCGCAATTACGATTTTGCCATACTTGTTCTAGAGGGCTGCTTCGGTTTAAAGCTCAAACTGTCATAAACTCGTTAATAGTTTAATAGAATAGGTTGTCGGCAAAATGCGGGGGGGGGGGGGGGTATGGAGAGAACTGCAGGGAAGACGATTCGAAGAATTTTATAATTTCGGTAGACGGTTTAATGATTGTTTTCTGAGCTCTCGAACCGGTGTCGGTGCGGTGCTTCGAGCAGCGGGACGAAGACCGAGTAGAAGTTTAGGTTATTGCGCGATATACTTACGATGAAAACGTCGGGGTATTAAATATTGGATGGATGGAGGCTGGTAGGTATGGTAGGAGGAGGAGGAGGAGGCCTTACTGTACATATAGGCATTAAGTATATAGTACAGCGAGCAAACACGACGCGTTGATGATCTTTAAACAGATATCTGTGTACATGGTCGACTCGAGTAGTGCGACGATGCAAGTGCTCTGTGGTATATATACTACACGTACTCTTTAATACTAGCGAGAGAGATGGAGAAACATGTGCATTGTGAGTATATCGGTGCTAGTGTATGTGTGTACTGTGTAGTGCTGTATAAAGGTAAACCTATTATATAGTACGAGCGCAAAGCGAAGGCGATAATTATCAGCTTCTAATACGTTTAAAAAGAAGAACGCGTTAATAATGAGAAGACATGATGAGAGAAGGCGTGTTGGCTTTGTAACGTGTACCTTTTAAAAGCCATACTGTTAGATCAGTCTCTTTTTTAGTGTATTTTTTCCTACATAGGTTGGCTAACAGTGAGAGGTGGCGGCAGAGGGTTCAAGAAAAAAAACAAAACGTGTTGATGCATTCATCATCCACAAAGTACCTTTGTCTATGAGTTTTTTTTTTTTTCGCATACCTAACCCGAAAAAATTTGAAAAATTCTACTCTTTTTAACTCAATTCATGGTAGAATTTTCCCATATCCTTTACTATGTACCAATCGTATCTGTATCAACTCTACGATACGATGCAGCGCCAGGTAAACTCTCTGCAACGGTCGACCGCGCGCCAAATCGCACCAACGGCGCGATAAATCGCGATAATAACCAGGAATTAGCGTTCGTGTTGAATGCTCGCACAGGCTCAAAGGTGAAGAGGTCCGGGAGAGCGGCGCAGCGGCGACCGTGGCGCAGGCGATCGCCACCGATGAAAGCGGAAATTGTTCGACGCTTTTTATGAAAGAATAAGTACCCGAGGTAAATATACGTAGGTATACAAAAAACACACCGCACGCAATCCGCCTAAACCGCGTAATAATTAATAAACTAGATTAAAATTGTGGGTTTGGCTGATAACAACAGAAAAAAAAATAATGTAAACATAATTTTCACCGTTGATTTGTTAACGTTATTATTTCGTTGCTTGGGTTTAGTTACGGCGTGGCTTGCCATAATCAACGTTATGGCTGGTGATTTTGTTCTACGAGTATTCCACGAAACAATACTTAACTATACCTGGAGGTCGAATGCGAAATTTTTTCCTAAAAGTTAGCATGTGTTGGATTTTTTTTGCAATCAGAAAATTACATTGATATGAAGTGCTGAAAAATGATCCGCGTGATGTAGATTTTCACCCTCCCCTGCTCACACCTGTGCCAGAAATATTTCGTTTTATGATGAATATCCATGAGAGTGGGCGACTTTGCAATTATTTAGAGTGTAGATCAGTTTTTTTCTCAAAGGAGTGGTGGGTTGAAAATTTTATAATGTTGAATGTGAGGATGAAAGATTTTTTACTTCAAAGAAATGAGTCATTTTCTACACCAAAGAATTTGAGAAAATTTTTTACTATCAAATCCCGAAAAATTGAAAAAATTAAATTTTCCAAAAAAGGAGAAATTTTGTGTTTTCAAAAAAAAAAAAAAGTTGAGTTAAGAAATTTTGAAGATTTTTTTTATTTAAAAAAATGAAAATTTGTTTGCTTTGAGAAATTTTAAAGATTTTTTTCCCTTTAAAAAGTTGAGAAATTTTCTACTCTTGAAAAAATTAGACAATTATTTACTCGAGAATTTGAAAAATATTTTTACTTTGAAAAAATTGAGATTCTCTTCTCCAGAAAAATTGTGGAATTTTTCCCAAAAGGATGATGATTTTTTTGTCAAAAAAATTTAGAAGTGTTTTATTTTTTTCATTTCGAAAAAATTGAATTTTTCTCCAGAAAAATTGAAAAAAAATTAAAACAAGAAAAATTAGAATTTTTTTCTTAAAAAAATGGAGTTTTCCACTCCAAAAATTGAGAAATTTTGTTATAATATTTTTCATTACAAAAAAGTTTAGAAAATTTTTTTCAAAAAACTTCTACCAAAGTACACTTCAAAAAAATACTAAAAGTGCTGTGAAGTCATATTTTTACGAGAGACCCTTCTGCATGTTGAAATGTAAATTTTTAAATATTTTCAATTTATATGTGAAATTTTGAAATGCTGGGGTGGGGGTTAGAGACATTAATTAGGTACCTATAAATTACTGCTATGGAAAAAATTTAAGGATGTATAGGAGCGAAAAAATTGATAGAGAAATTTCACAACTTCACAAGTAGACCTCCCTTTCACTCTTCTAAGAAGAACATCAAAGGTCAATGCTAAACTTAATTCGAAGTAAAGAAAGGCAATCACTTCTCTTTTTTTTTGAGTTTTCTATTACGCAATCATTTTGAAAATTTTCTAGAAAATTGATTCCGAACAATAGAAAAAATGCACGTTCGGGAGGGTTGAACTTGGCAATTTTTTCATCTTCACTCCGAACAAAGGAAAAATAGAAAATTTCGCTAATTCAGTTGTTTTCGCAAACGTATCGAAAAATGGTTCTACCTTTTTTCAGATCAAAATTTGTAAATGACAGGTTCTTTTTTACTTTCAAACTTGCTAAAATTTCATCCAACTTTTTCGTTTTGCGCCCCTCATTGAAGCTCGAGTATGGATTTTTTATTTTTTCTAAAATGGTTCTCGTATTTTTCATCTCTTTCAACATTCACACACGTGGTGATTAGTCCAGATGAGTTGAGTCTTTCGTACAGAAAATTTTCGAACACTACGCATTTAATCGTCTCATTACTCTCGAACGATAGAGATAGAATGTCTGGTCGGGAGTACACTATCATCGCATCAGAGCATCATCGCGTCACGACTAATTAATCGTTTTAGTAATAAGAGTCGTGTTATTTGGACGATTTGCTGCCCTATGAGATGACCGCTTAATAAGAAATATGATTGAGAGAGAGAAAAACGAAATAAGGCAAATGAGAGGCGAATCGTCGAATTCGTTTTTTTCCCTCTTATTAATGCGAATGGGTAAAATTGATATCCGCGAGTGTAATTCGGTGTACGTATAATGCGGTCATGTACTTGTACAGCGATTAAGTATATTTTTCTAAGAATATCTCGAGATTATTGGTTTTTTCGTTACGAAATTCTCCGTCTTATCGTTTTTCTATAAAAACATTTCTGTTCATTTGTACGGGTGTGCGAGAGTATTTTATGTCGTTCTTGTCGTGTATGGTTGAAGTATCATACATAAGCTCTATTCGTTTTGACCATCAGATTCTTATCAGATTCTGAACTTCTTCTACCGAAACGAGTGATTCTGTTCGTTTTGTCTGTTCTACATTTTTGCTAAAAAATTTTGTTCAAAAAATTGAAACTTGTTTAGAAACTTTTTTGCTCTAAACAACTAATAAATTTGTTTGAATAGCAGAAACAGAAAAAAAAATCGAAAAATTTTATTTTATTTTCACTTTTTTGAAGAAAATTTTTCGAAGTGTTGATAAACAATCGAGAAGCTATTCAGAATCTACTAGTAAGTAGATTCTAAACAGTCATAGAAGCTGCTTCTTTACTGCAGAATCTGGGTAAAACGAACACTTCGTTGTGAGTCACATATGACAAAACGAACGCAAATTTCCGAAGAAGCTGATTCTTTTAGAGAAGTTCCATAAGAAGCAAGCCAAAACGAACAAAGCTATAGTTTGGAGTTTCGTACATTTCATTTTTATTACCTGAACTTAATAAATAAAGAATCAATCTGAGGAAAATGAAGTAATTTTATTCTGAAATGAAACACTCGCCTAAATGATAAAAAATATTACCATATTCTCTGATCCAAAAATGGGGAGATTTTTTGATTTTTTCATATCGCGATATAATCGTAAAATAGTAGGTGTTTTATTTTGTGCGAATTTAATGGTCATACTACATTGGAGTTTCTTTTGCCAAAAAAAAGGGAGGATGACACACGAATGTGTGAGAATTTCTCATTTTTGCACGTTTCCCGAACATGAAACTTATCTCCCCATATTTAGTCTACTGATAAAGTACAGATTATTTTTATCGAATTAGCGAGGGGAGAATTGTACAGTTATATACAATAGGCACCTGTTCACAATGCTCACTTGTCCGTACAATTACGAGTAGCCCCTATACTACGTCTACGTAGATTTACTTATAATCGTATCATAGGATGATCCGAGCAATAATAAATTTGCCCAATGAGCTTGATGTAGCTTGCCATAACCGGACCGAAGTGAATGAAACCGACAATGTCGCGAAGACTGGGTCAGTGGAGTGTTTAATTTAAAGAAATTTATGCGATAATTTGCGCGTGTTGGTTTGCATTCGAGAAGAAAGAGGACAGGGGAGAAGGGGCCTGTGTGTTAATTTATTGCCAAGTCGTATCCTTTCAGTTCGACATTCAAGAAGTGTTGAAGAAAATGGACGATTCATTTTCTCTCTTTAAAAAAAAATAAAAAATACCCAATTTTTTGAGATAAGAGACAGGTACGTAGTTACATTTTAAAAACATAAAAAATTGTATAAAATTTTCTTAAATGAAAAATTTCAATTTTTTTAAATGCAAAACTTTTGTACCCAAAATAGGGTACATAATTTTTAAATTGAAAAAAAAATGATCAATTTGCAAAAAATTAAAAAAAAATTAACAAAAAATACAAATCTTTTCAAAATGAAAAATTATAAAAAAAATTACAAAAGAAAAATTAATTAGGTAAAATTTGTAAACAATTTTAATAACAGATTGAAAAATTTATATTACTTAAATGAAGAATTGAAAAAAAAAATAAAAGAAAAAATTGAAAGTATGTATTTTCTAAAATAATAAATTGCAAAAAATAAAAAACGCAAAATTTTTTCAAAATAACAAATTACAAAACAATTTCCAAACTAAAAAATAGCAAAAAAATTTTTTAAAAAATTGCAAAATAATTTTAAAATGGAGAATTGCAAACGTCTTATAAAATAAAAAATTACAAAATTTATATGAAATGAAAAATTGAAAAAACAGAATTGCAAAAATTTCCTAAAATAAAAATTTTAAATTGAGAAATATTGTTACATTTAAAATTTAGAAAAAAATTGTTTTGTTTTCTCTCATCAAAAAAATACCTTATTTAAAAAAATAAAAATTGGCCGTTTTTTCAAAGGAAAAATTTATCCATTTTCTCAAAAAATACAAAATTGTCCCATTTTATTCCACTTTTCAAAAACTTGAAATCAATCAATAAAAAATTGTCTAATTTTAATACTGCTGCTAAAAAATGTAAAGAAAAATCTAGGAAGCAATTTTTTTACGAAAGGCAGTTTTCTTCATGAAGTTTTAAAAACTTAAAAAACTTTCAAAAATTGTTTCTCCATTACCTAAAAAAAAAAAAAAAATGATCAAAAACTATCAACATTTTTAAAAAGTTTATATTCTTGAAAATAAATTTATTATGTCAAAAAACAGTAATTTTTCCTATTTAAAAAAAATATATATTTGCGAAAATTTGAAAAAAATTGTTATGAAACAAAAAATTTGAAGTAAATTGTTTTTAGGAAAAAAAATTGAAAATGTCAAAAATTTTTACCAACAAAAAATAAAAAAGAGTTGAAAAAAAAAATTTCCGAAAAGAATCCTTTTAATAAATTTTTTTACTTGAACAATTATTTGTTCAAAAAAAAAAAATTGAAAGCATATTTTTTATGTCGATAAAAAAACCTAGTGATATAGTTTCGTAAACTTGAAAATTGGTTTAAAAATTCGATTTTGTATAAAATGTTTAACACTTGGAAGGTCCCTTTTTTCATTTCTTTTTATATTTTTTTGAACGTCAACCCCTCACACCTTCTTTCCCATCGTAATTTTTTCAAAACAGTTTTCATTTCTTTATAAACTGATAATTATTTAAAATTTCATAAATTAGCGTCGAATTTGAATTCTCTGAAAATTAATATTTTCCTCTCTTCTTCCTTATCCGCCAGTTTCAAATCTTGGAACAAAACGATTTTCTCAAATGTCTTTTCTTATCTCAAAACTCGCGGTATTTGTACATTTCAAATTCGTTAAACACTTTTAATTTATCGGAGCAATTAAAATATGGCCTAGAATACACACGTAGGTAAAAAAAGAAGAAGAGAAATTACGAGAACGTACGCCGCCAACATACGTTAAGGAATGTCACTTACGTTAACAGATCAACGCCACCAGGGCATGGATGAGGAGGCAGAGGAGGGTCGCAAACGAAGGTGCGAACATTGTGCACTGAGAGAGAGTGAGAGGTACACTCGCATGAATCGTAATGTACGTACGTTACGTATACCGCAATTTTATCTGATATTTGGAATCTGGCGCATGCAGCAAGTGCAACTCGCGCCGGCTTCATCTCATGATCTCAAAGAGAAAACGTTAACACGATAATAGGCTAATTTGTCGTGTAAAAAAATATATATAGTCGCGAGATTAACCAGATTAGAAAAAATTTTGGCGCCAATTTTAGCCCTAGTCACAGTTTGAGACCCACTGAAGATAAATATACGAAGAAGGAGAGAGATAGATGCGCAATACGAGAGAGACAAATATACAAGGCAATGGCTTGGCGGCGGTAGCACACGCAGGGTAGCTCAGAAGGGAGTCGTATGGTACTCACCATGAAGTCTGGTATATGGCACAGCGGTAGTGTACTACTATACTATGCTGAAAAAATATACCAGATTCGAAAATATACATACTCGTACGAGTATACGTGCTTACGGGGCTATTATTATATCGTCTTCGAGACAGCGATAGAGAGCTCGATGGATAGACCTAGCAAAAGAATCACCACAGAGTGAGAGGGCAATCTAAACGCGACACTCCTAATTTCGTGTCTATGAATATGTGTTCGCTTGTGTGTGATGTTTATCTTATTTTATCAAAATTATTGGGATTTTAAAGGTGTTTTTTTCTCTCTCACTCTGTTTTTTTCGGCGATAAGTTTATAAAATTTATGTTACTGGTAATACGAATAAAAGCATCGGACATTTATCACAATTTACGAGTTGATTCGTGTATACACAATGTTTTCACCGAAGGTATTTCTCGACGTCTCGCAGAGACCCATTCGTGAATTTTGGTCGCAGTTTAATCGCACACGTGAAAAAAAATTCATCGTAGGGAAATGAAAAAAGAAAACCCTATCGAGAATTTTTTTCGCTCCCTTCGAGCACGGCGTTAAAAAAATAACATTATCGCGTGATCAAATGCTATTCGTTACGCAACTGCTGACGTAGACTATCATTAAATTGTTAAGCCAACAATTATCCTATTCAAGAAAGAAATACCACTTAAGTGTATTGAATAATGGAAAAGGAGTATCGACCATGTATCGACGTGAGCAAACGAGCCAAGGTGGCGATACCGCAGCGGGGACCGGAAAGTGTACCGCATACGCGGATTTGTTTCATTACCAATACCAAAAACCAAGACGAGTAACATAATTATGAGAAAGAAACAAGATCTCCATGTACTTACTTACCAAGCTCCTAGATGCGCCTTTTTTTTTCAACATCGTATTATATCGAAGTCATGTATTTTTTTTTTTTTTTAATACGAGTCTTGAGATTCTTACAACCCTTCTTGGTGGGTGCCTTATGGTTCATCTCGACAAATTGCCAACACGTTCTCGACGTGGTAACCCGTTAACCCAACTACCATCTTGAGTGTACCTAAAATATGAACACCACTGTATACGTACTCGGCAAAAGGGCGGGCGCGAGACATACCGATGATTATTTTTAGAGTAGTGGTTATACGTATCCGGAGCCGAGATCGAGATGATGACACAGACCGAGAAATGTTAATTTAGTGTTGACGATACGAACCGAATATGCCATACAGGTCGGCCTAGATGCGTGGATGTTTTTTCCCCTTGCGAAGGATAGGTACCTAATTTGATGCTGAATTATTTTTAAATGTGTCATCGCTCTACCGTAAGGAGATTGATGGGATCAAGAGATCAAGATTCTCAGGATTGATGTAGGATGAGTTGTTATTTTGGAAAATGGGTAGGGAAATGATGCAAAGGGGTGGGATTTAGTTTTTTCCAGGGTGGATTGCAGGGATAATGCGAGTAACTTTTGCTTTTTAGCCGAAATTTTAACTAAACAAAAAAAAATTAGGGGGCTTTGCCCCCTAGTTTTTTTTTTGGGGGGGGGGTTAAAGTGTTGGAGGGACATTATAATTTGAATGTTTTCAAACTACCTTTCAAAAAATTAAAACATGGATATGTTTTTCCCTAAATATCTTTAAGTTGATACTGTAAAATCTTAAAATCAGGTAGGAAAATTTAAAAAATTTCTCAATTTTTTAAATTTATAAATTATTTTTTGTAAAGATTAATTTATTCAAAAAAATGATTTTTTCTGAAAAAATTTTGTGTATTTTTCTTTGAATGTATTTTTATTCTACTAACAGGTCAAAAAGTCTCCGTAAATTACGAACGTAATGTATTTTCGAAATCTTCCAATATTTCAATTTACCACTACGCCGCGTCGATCGTCAAGGGAAAAGCCATCGCATATGCGGCGTATCAGTTTTACTTTTATGACTCGTGTGTGAGACTGCTTGCGGCTAAAATTCGAAACAACAATGCCTGGGCAGCTAACAGAGAGACCCATTAATGTAAAAAATTGCACCAGGCCGGATTGGGAATTTGTGGCGTACTCGGGCGGCTGGAATGTGTCGTATAAAATGAAGATATTTTTCCGTTAACTGTTCCTGGAGACACCAAACACATCGGGAAGTTTTATCATTATTTTTTAATTTATTGCACAAATTTCATGTCTAGCGGAATATTTCGGGATGTTATTTTATGAACGACTTTTAACGGGAATAAACGTGATTTATTATGGAATAATTTCAAGTTTTCATCGGTGTGTTCAACTTTCAAAGCGCAAGAATTCGCCTAATTCTGCCTTTAGGTATTTTCATTCGACAATGGTGTTACTCGTACAAACAATAAAACGATGAATTGGTTCGGCGAAAATTGGCTGGGCTGAATTTCGCGAATAATTATCGCATACCTAATACGAAATGCCAATGCTTTTGTCATACAGGTAAATTTGATACCAGTGTATATTTTACTAAATCGAACTATATGTTAGGCCTGGTAGGTAAAGAGAAGTATTATCCCTGAGTACAGTAATTGTTTTTGCGTAAGAGAAATAACGTCACTTTTTTTTTTTTTTTTTTTTTTTTTTTTTAAAAATTTTCTCGCGGGGGGTCCCTTAA
>FIZV01026507.1:0-11716 GCA_900050545.1 Trionymus perrisii | reverse complement strand
TAGATAGGAATTCAATCCTTTCAAAAATTAAAAAAAAAAAAAAAAAACTCATAGGAATACAATACATATTATGATTTCTCTCTAGACTGAAAAACAGTTTCAGGAATTGAAAAGTTCATTCGCAGGAATTCAATTTTTTTTGAGAAATTGAACAACTATTTTCAGGAATTATTGGTTTCTTTTCAAAAATAGAAAAAGATTTAGGGGCTGAAAAAATGTTTTCAAACACTCAGAAATTTTTCTAGAAAATTGTAAAAAAAGATTCAAAGAGCTTTTCATCGATCAAAAAAGTTCTCTCAAAAATTTAAAAATAAAAAATTTGCCTTATGAGTTGGAAATCTCTTTTCAGTGCTTAGAAAAAAAAAATCATTCAAACATAGAAAAAACTTCCCAAGCCTCCCCCCACAGACAAAAAAAAACAGGACTTTTAATTTTTTTTTTTAAATCCTCTCAAAAATTAAATTACGAATTTAACTGGAATTGATGAAAATTCAATCAAAAAATAATATTATTCTTGAGAGTTGATTTTAAATGTTTCTTTTTAAGAATCCGAAAAATATTTTTCTGAATTTTATTTTTTTATTTTTTTTCAGTGTTTGTATTTACGAGATCAAGAATCAGTGGCTTTGATATGGAAGTCAAGGAAATCCGACTTCCCTTCAAATTTTCAAAGAAATGCGATTTTAATTGACTATACTTTACGAATGAAAATTTTTAGAAAGATTTATTCACAAATTTGAACTTTTAAACCATTTAAAAATTAAAAATTGAGAAAAAATAATAATTAGAACTAAAAAAAAAAATTGAAATTAAAGTGAAAAAAGTTTTGGCTTTTCAATTTGTATTTTTTCCAGGTGGTTTTATTAGGGCTCTAGTTTTATGTTTCTTTTAATATATTTTGGAGGACCGGGGGGAGGGGGATTTTTTAAAATATTACTAAAAAAATTACAGGTTGTGCATTAGGTACTGAAAATAAATACTGTCAATTTTTGAAAGTTTACCAATTTGGAAAATTACTCGATCATTAAAAATTTACGATACCTATTTAATAATTCGTCAATTTTGGAGAACTTGGCAATTTTTAGCAATTTGACAATTTTGGAAAATGCCGAAATTTTTGAAAAATCAATAATTTTGATAAACTATCTAGAGAGTTTTAGAAAATTCAACGATTTTGGGTAATTCGACAGTTATTTTTGAAAATTAAAAATTTCAAATAATTTTTGGATCATCAAAAATTAACAATTTTTAAAAATTCGGCGCAATTTTGGAAAATTATGCAATTTTAAAAAATCAATATTTTTGAAAATTTGTCAGTTTTTGAGAAAGTGACAATTTTTGAAAATGTAACAATTTTTGGAAATTCCGCAATTTTTGAAAAATCAATAATTTTGGTGAATTGGAGAATTTTACCAAATTCAACAATTTTGAGTAATTTGTCAGTTTTTGAAAATTATTCTAATGTTAAAAATTCGGCAATTTTGGAAAATTTGGAAATTTTTGAAAATTTTGAATTTTTGAAAAGCTACTTAATGATTTTTGGAAATCCAGCAACTTTTGAAAAATCGATAATTTTGGTGAATAGGAGAATTTTACGTAGGTACCTAATTCAATAATTTTTGTAAATTCATCAATTCTTGAAAATTATTGGATTGTTAAAAAATTAGCTATTTCGAAAAATTTTGCAATTTTTGAATATTTGTCAGTTTTTGAGAAACAAACAATTTTTAGTAATTTATTTGACAATTAAAAAAATAATAATAAGTAATTCTTGTGAATTAGACATTGAAGAATTTTAGGCACATCAATAATTTTTGAAAATGTGAAAAAAATCATCTGAATTTTAAAGTAGTTTCAACATTCGAATTTAAAAAAAATACAAGAACAGTTCTTCAAAAAATGTAATTTTCGATTTTTTCCATAAAAGATCCCTTGCCCCTGTTGAAAAAGTGTCAATGTAATGTATCACCTTTCTGACTTCCCTATATTTTCCCTCTCAGATTCGCCACTGGTTTAAAGCGATGTTCAAAGTAATTAGTTTTGAATAATTTTGAAAATTTTCATTATGTATATTATTTGTGTTTGAGCCAAAAAAAAATAGTTCCATAACAGAATTTCAAGTTTGTATAAAATTTTAAAACAGATTATATTTT
The DNA here is from genome assembly GCA_900050545.1 of Trionymus perrisii. Taxonomy (NCBI): domain Eukaryota; kingdom Metazoa; phylum Arthropoda; class Insecta; order Hemiptera; family Pseudococcidae; genus Trionymus; species Trionymus perrisii. The sequence goes on along the minus strand of FIZV01026507.1, from coordinate 9,563 downwards.
CACTAATTTAAAAAAAAAGGATTTTGTTTGAAATTTAAAAAAATTGAATTTTAAAAAGAATTTTTAAAAAATACTTACATTTTTGTGTTTGGACAAAATCAGTTTCGAACGAATTTGGGAAATTTTGTGGTGAAACAAAATTTGAAAAAAAAAAAAAAATTTGGAAAGTTTATGTTTGAAGCGAAACTAAAAAGAAATCAATTTCGAATTTTTTGAAAAATTTGAAAAAAAAAATCTGTCAATACAAGAATTTATTTGTTGGTAAAACTTCAGTAAATTAAAAAAAAATTGTTCTAAGTTGAAAGAATACGTATTTGTTTTGAAAAAAGATTAACTGTATTCGAGGGGCTAACTGTAAAAAAAAAAGTAAAATTGTGATACAAAATAACTCACGTGTCGATTCTTTTTTTGCTCTCTTATTCTTAGGGTGGAAACTCGAAAGGTACTCACCTGAAACAGAGAAAAACATAAAATTTTCAATTATTCGATACCTAAGCTAATTATATGTACAGCAGTAAAATTAATATCTAACGAGATAAAATCTGTTCATTTGAAACCACCATATTCTCATTTCAATCAACACTAAAAAAAAATCAAGAGAGGAAGTGAACGCAGAAACGAAAGTGAGTGTATTTCAAAGATGAGAGGAAAGCGTTCTCGAAGAATGAACCTCTCTAATTGCACGTGATTCCCTCGAGCAACTATATTATTGATAGATTTTTCTTCTTTCCTCGCTATATTTTCTTTTCGCGCTTAGAAAAACAACGAAGTAATTTTAGCTTTTTTTCGTGCTTCTCGAATGAGAAGAAAAAACACGTCAAAATAAACAAGGAAAAAGATGCCACTTTGCTAATCTACAACTTACAACGGCGCGGTGCGATTTCGAGAGGGAAAGTTTCCAAAAGTCTAGGTAATTTAAGAATCAGCTGGAGAAAAAATAGGAGTAAAACAACGAAGCGAGCAATCGAATCGGAGCTCGAAGGAGAACATGATTAAGTGCACTATCAATCGTATTTAATGTATAGGATAGAAATGTTTCGTTTAAAGGTTAATGGATGTTATAAAATACATAATGGGAGTAATTAAAAGGTGAAATGGCGTTTGTAATATCGCATCCGATCTTTGTTTACAATTGTTGGCTCGAGAAATATGAAGAGACGCTGGCGCTAGCGCCGGGTTCTTCAAAAGCGGGCAGCAGGCAGCGCGACGCCGCCATCGCGCCGCACCGCGCCTCACCGCCTCTCCGCCGTTAAAAGCATATCTAGCGCGCGCTCAGGCAACAAACGACGATAGCGACAGCGGGTATGTTTATCGATTCGCGCGAAACACGTTTTGTACGTGTAACGTAGTGAGAACGATAAACGAGGACCCGGAGTGTGCGCACCTCGAGCGCAATTTCATCTTCGCCAAAATGGGCATAAATTTATCGGCCGAATTGGAAGGTGCTATCGCGACGTGGAAGTCGCCCTCGGTGTGCCAGATGCCGGTGGCTGCGTGCCTGCGAAGTCGATGCCGCTCAAGTCGTCAGGCCGGTACCACGAATCCGCATTTTCCAACAAAGCAAACACTTGTTTGATAATCTGAGCGAATAACGAAACACTTGTGGATTATATCGAGAGGGCTTTTGAGGGGCAACCTACATCTCACGTACTAGTTTTTTTTAATTACCTATTTGACAATTTGCTATAATACGAGTATACTATAAGCATAGGCGTGAAAAACTTTTGGCCGTACCGGCTGCGCTCAATTTCCTTTTTCGCACCAGTCATCCCGACCGGTCTAAAACCATAAATGCTAATGAGCTAAATGTTGCTCTTAATTCCGTTAATGTACCTACACTTTTTTGTTCACCTTTTAAAGCAGTATAGATACATGGTGTCCCAGTTGAGAACAACCCCCTTCTATCTGGGAAGTCTGCAACTTATTTCAACAAAGTGTAGATATGTTTGCGTACCTTCATTATTAAAGGCGCTGAGATACAGCTTGGTGAAAAAAAATATTCGTTTTTTTTCCACCGTAAATAAAAAATTTCTCTTTACCGACTGAAAACAGTTGGCAAGATTAACCTCAGGTGATTGTAGTAATGAGAATGGCTGAAAAAAATTCCAAAATCCATCCAACAGAGCGCCGAAAAAATTTATTTGGCTGAAAAATGGCCTTCAAACTGAATTTTCTAAAATTCTTCAATTCACAAAAATTATTGATTTTTCAAAAATTACGGAATTTTTTGTAATTATTATTTTTTTTTAATTTCTAAAGATTGTCATTTTCTTTAAAACTTACAAATTTTCAAAAATTAGTGTTTTTTTAAAAACTGCAAAATTTTTAGAAATCGTAAAATTTCTAAAAAATGCCACTTTCTCAAAAACTGGAAAATTTTCAAAAATTAGGTACCTATCAAATTTCTCAAAATTCCAGAATTTTATAAAATTTTGTAATTTTCAAAAATTACTGAAGTTTAAAAATCCTCATTTTTAAAAAAAAATGTCATTTTCTCAAAAACTGACAAATTTCAAAAATTATTGAATTTTTAGAAATCTTTAAATTTCTAAAAATTGTCCAGTTTCTCAAAAACTAAAAAATTTAAAAATTGCAAATTTTTTTCAATTTTGAATTTTCAGTATCCAATGCATAAAGTGCGCAACTTTTTTAGAAACATTTAAATATCACCCCCTCCCCTCCCGAATATTATTAACAAAAAAACGTAATTATGTTCAAATAGATTTTTGAAAAAAAAATGAAAATGAAAATCACTTCCAAATTCTAACATTTTTTCTTGAAAATGAAATTTTGCAAAAAGTTTTTAATTAGAAGAATGATTTTAAAAAACAATTTTTCATGGTGAATTTTTTGAAATTTTCATACGTAGGTTGTTTAAAAAAATGATAAAATGTTGTTTTGAAGGGGAGGGAAATGGGAAGTAGGTATTCAAAACTTATTTTAAAGAAAAAAAATTTTAAAGAAAATTTTAAATAATTAATCTGCTTAGATAATTGAAAAAATATGACTTTAAAAATATGAACACTAAAAATCATACCTATTAAAATTTTTCATTATTTTTATTTAGCCTATTTTTTGCAGATGAAAAATTGCCAATGTTTTATTCAACTTGAAAGCTTTTTTCACTTCCAACCTTGAACATTTAAAAAAAAAATTTAATCTGAATCATTTTTCTTCTTTTTGCAACAAAATTTTGCAAAATATTTCATATTAAAAAAACTGTTTTCACTGATGATGATTATTTCAATTATTCGTTGTTTTTTGAAAAAAAAAAATGAATAAAAAATTTAAAATTACTTTTCTTGAATTTTTAAAATATTCGCGATTTTTCTTTTCAATAGCACTTGGCAAATTTTTAAGTTCACTCTGGAAATTTTTGATTAAGTTTCGTCGCTGGGCTTAGGTACGCTATAATAAATTTTCTATTTAAATTTAAAAACATTGTTGAGATGAATTTCTAACTTTCTACGTAGAAGTATACGTATAAGAGGTAGTCTCGAAAAATTCTTGAAAAAAATGCAATAACAATAGAAGATTTTTTTCTAATATTTTGTTGTCAACTTTTTCGTATTTTTGGTAAGTATATGTACTCAACTAAATAAAATCGTATAGATCAAAACGTCAAAACTCGTGACGTGAGTTTGGAAAAATTATCTAGAAGTTGGAGTATGTAGGTGGTAGGTTATTCTCACTAAGTAAATTGGTTCGATATACCACGAGCTTTTTTATTTGCATCAGGTGTGATGAATGTTTAGTTTCCAAAGCGTATATAAGAGTTTTACTACACGTCGTAACGTTTACTACGTCTTTATATCAGTTACCATTTTTTTCTACGCAGTACGACGTCAAAGTAAATTCTTTCGGACGCTAGTTGAGTGAGAAAAAAAATCAAAAAAATCAAATAGAATTAGATACGAGTAAGTATGACCACTGGGTAGCTTATTTTTTCTCTGCGAGTGTTATTTCAAAAATGGTTAAACATTTATCAGTTTGGGGTTTTTCATGGCAAAGTTATGTATTTATTTGATGGAGAAAGTGTTATTATGTTCGGGGTTTATATTCGAGTGAGAAAGTATGAGAGAGAGGTGTAAACTGAATAGCACTCATATCGAATCAATACGTTAATAAAAATATTTGCCAAGGGTGTTTTCTTTTTGTATATAAATGAAAATCGCGCTTGCATCAAATTTCCTGTTAAATTTGTTCCTCACGTTGAAGAAGCAATTGTTAGGCTTGGGCTGGAGTAACTCGTTTCGAAAAAATGCCGGCGTCGAATCACCCCACAATGTCCCCTTTTGCCAACTCTCGCGGCGAACAACACCGACAAGTCATTCGGAAATCGAAGGCAATTATACACCTATTAGTTGATAAGAACTACACCGCTGCTGTAAAAACAACAATTGCAATATTTGAGTGGTTAATTGACGAAAGAGAGGTATTAAAACGTGGACGAACAAGCGTGACTTATGCTACGTACCGTCCCAAGTGAGGATTACCGACAAAGCGAATCGTTCGCGAACTTTGTTCGTTGCAAAGGGTTACTAACGTTTAATTCCTGGGCGTTTGTAACATTCTCAGTTTTGCACCGTTCACTTAAGGGCGCCGATCAAATGCTGCTGGTCCAAGTTATTTAATATTGCCGCGCAACTATATATTATCGAAATGTAAAATGTAGCCAATTGTGGATTTTGATTTTCTACACGACGAGATGCGTTAAATGTTGAAGGGCGAGTCCAAGTTCCGGCAGTTTTTTTTTAAAGGGTAAGTTGCAGCATATTGTGATTTACGATTTCATCTCTGTATTATCAAGATGGCATTGCGTTATTTAACCGCGATATCGCGAATTTTTTAATTTTTTTTCGTTAATGTTGTAAAATGATTATGTTCCCAACCAAATGTCACAATCGAAGAGATCGTTTTTCTATCTCATTAATTACCGGCTTCGCACAACGTGCGATAATTTTTAACCAACGTTTTTATTATACGCCGTCGTGGCCCGGCTAAAGCATGCCATTAATCGACTTCAGACTAATCCCACGGAAACTATTCATTTTCCCTTTGTAACTATACTATATAATGTATTCTCTAAAATTCGCTGAAATCTACAAAAAAAAGTCCTATTTTCTATTTCCAAGTATTCTCAGATGAAAAAAGAAGAGAGGAAAAATGGAAAAAATCAAACAAAACAGATAACCTGACTTATGAAAATGCGGTCAAGAGCCCATGCCGCTCAACTGCCTTTTCGTGTGTCAAGTGGCAAGGGAAAATAAAATTGGCAGGAACAAATTTTTGATTGAGCATACGAGTAGTACCTACTGAAAAAATGAGCATTTTTTTATTTTTCACATTTTTTGCCTACCTTTGAAAATGAAGGAGCTACCGAGTTCAAAATTTTGGGAAAAAAACTTTAACTTTTCAACACCCTATAGCGCCTTTAATTTTGAAGATAGGCAAATTCGTCACATATTTGTACCTTTTTTCTTCCTCTGAACATTTCTTTATTATTTGCATTTTTTGCCTACCTTTGAAAGTAAAGAGGCTACCGAGCTCAAAATTTGGGGAAAAAATCTGTTCAACTTTTCAAAGCTCCTTGGCGCCTTAATTTTTGAAGATAAGCAAATTCGTCACATAACATTTTCTTTCTCTGAACATTTTATTATCATCATTATTAACATTTTTTGTCTACCTTTGAAAATGGAGGTGCTACCGAGCTCAAAATTTTGGAAAAAACTGTTCAACTTTTCAAAGCTCCTTGGCGCCTTAATTTTTGAAGATAGGCAAATTTGTCACATAACTTTTTCTTTCTCTGAACATTTTATTATTATTATTATTATTGACATTTTTTTCCTACCTTTGAAAATGAAAGGGACTACCGAGCTCAAAATTTTGGAAAAAACTGTTCAACTTTTCAAGGCTCTATAGCACATTTATTTTTGGAGATAGGCAAATTCGTCACATAACTTTTTTCTTTTATTCGAAAAATTACACATATGGCATGAATTTTCAAAACAGAATTTTTCAAATTTTAAATATCGCTTGTGCCCATTGGATATTTGAGCCTTAAATTATCATGGGAAATCTTCGATACATATATGAAAATTTCAAAATACCGTCAAAATAGTGCTTACACGAAACAGGTGTAACATTTTGAAAGCAACGAAAAAATATTTCAAAATAAAGTTGCCTATTTTCAATGCCGATTTTCGAAGCTTTGTAGCCCCTTCATTTTCAAACTTAGGCAAAAATGTCAGTAGTAAAAAAATTATTATTTTTAGTAGGTACCATACCCATAGCCTTGATTAGAATTTTTTTCTGTACATTTTATTTTCCCTTACCCCTTCAATTTTTGAGATAGGCACCATGTGTATAAAAAATTCTTTGTTTCATATGTGTTGCTTATCCACCCTGTAAATTTTCCTACATCACTTAAAAAACATCCTGAACACCAAAAAAATCTGTTTTTGGGGGGGGGGGGATTTCTAAAATAGCCCCGTATTGTAATAATGAATCAAAAATGAGCTAAAAATGGCAGATTTCTGGTGCTCGCCATTTTTGGGGTACAGGTGGAAGCTTAAAAGTCGTAAAAAATGACTATGTTTTTCTTAATAAAAAAGTAGAGGGAGGGGGAAAACTTATTCCAATCCTTCGGGGATCACCTAGGGACCATCTACTTCAATCCTAATCGATAATATCTCGGAAATTCAACCCCAATAATTAATAAGTAGAGTAGTACCTATATGTTCACTTTTTGTTCTTCTTATTTTGTTTTCTTCTTTCGATCTTATCACTAAATTTTTGTTCAGTGCCAACCAACAAACACTATTTTTGTAGTAGGCAATTAAGGAACAGTATTCATTGTAACAATAAAAGTTTTTCTAAAATTTCGTGAATAATTTTTTAAGAATTTTTTTCTTGAATTTATTCTTGAAATAATCTTTTTTTTCGAGTGCATGAATTTAAATTACTTATTAAGTAGTTATTTTAAATTTCAACTCTTGAAAAAAAAAATCAAATTTTTTTGTAATAAAATTAATTATAAAAACTTTATGATCGAAATTTCCAATTTTTTCTCGTCAAGTTTTTTTATTTTGTTGATATTATTGATCATCCAAATTTGTGTATCTAAACCTACTCTCTACCTGAGAAAAATGGTATTTTTAATTTCACTTTTTACTAATGATGGCACTTTATCCAAAAATTTTCGAAAAATTTATAAACAATTTTCTCTTGAATCTCTTCGAAAAATTTTCGATTTTTTTTGGTGCCAATTTTGAATTTTTAACTTGAAAAAAAAAAAAACATTTTTAAAAAAAAAAATTATGTGAGTTTGTGAGTAGTAATATACAAAACTTTATGGAAATTTTCATTATTTTGAGCCTTTTCAAAAAATAATTAATGATTTTTTTCGTAAAAATTTTTTATTCTTTTGATATTTGATTAATTCAAAATTTGTTTAACGACTAGAAAAAATCGATGCACATTTTTTCATTTTTCTTAAAATTTGCTTAAAATAATAAATAAATTAATGGATTAAATTTTTTTCTCACAAAGTTTTTTTTTATTCGAAAATTTTGTGGAAAAAAATAAAAATAAAAATTTAATATCATTTTTTAGAGCATTATCGACGAAATGAAAAAATTTCATATAAATATAATGCAATTGCATTTTTTATAAAAGAATTAACAAAATTTATAAAAACAGTTATATGAAAATTTTGCCTATCTTGAAGGAATTATAGAGCACCTAAAATCTGAAAAGAACATTTTTCATTTCTAAAATAGGTACGAGCAAAATTTAAAATTTTGTCAAAAAATTCCAAAACTGAAATTTCGTGGCTTAGAATAATTAAACTCGAAGGAATATTTTTCACGAACTAAGCATTCTGGTCCTTCCCCGGTCTCATCTGCAATATACGTGCCTTATTAATTCGGTAAACATTCCATTCGGGGTCATTTTCCGCAAAATAAATATCGTTACGTTTATAATCATTAATTTAAAAAACGAGAGTACATTGTATTTAGCCTGAGTTTAAAGTTGATAATTATATGTTTAAATGGAAGTGAGTAGGAGTTTACACGTTCGTTTGAAAGTTCCGCTTAATTCTGTCAAAGATTAAAGTTTGTTAATCTAGCTCGATTCTTAAACGTCATAATTAACAAAGCAATTTGAAAATTGAAACGAACACCGGCCGATTGCAAGATTGTCGATTCAATTTCTTTGTTTTTATAATAAAATAGAACTAATTTTTCAAGTTGCAATTAACAAACGAGGTTTTTTTCAAGTTCTCACTGCAGAATTCCGTCTTAGTTTTATTTAAACCGGCCTCCTTCCGGTAAAAGATATAGTGACTCGTAATTATATGGCTTTTGCAAATTCCCTTTTGTAATTTGAGAAAACGACTTACCTTTTGTGGAAAAATCTCTTTATTTGTATACAATGCGAGGTTATAAATTTGCATAACTCGGCGTATTTAGTACGAAGAGTGAGGAAGATGATTTAATCTGAGAAAGAAAATCCTAATTTTTTTTTTCTTAAAAATCATATCATTAAGAGCAGAAGAGCACCTATTCAAGTTTTTTACTGCTGTGCAATGTCCTCAAAGTCTCTGAAAATACGAAAATTACATTCAAAACTTGTCAAGTTTTTCGTTAAATTACTCAGCCGTGTAAGCAAAGCATGCATAGGGGTTTTATAACCGCAAGATGACGTATACATATTAGCCAGACGATTAATCGTGAATGAATATTCAAACCGAGAAGCAGTCTGGCTGAATATGAATATAATCGTCAACTTGTACGGGTGTGTCGGAGCGAAAATCAGTCGGTTACGATCCTTTACAAAGGCATTCCGACTACGCATATACTTATTAACAGAAATTAGCGAATTACCCGAATTTTTGTAAAATTTTATTGCTATTGCAGTAGGCTCAATATTGAAAATTTGGGCGAGAGTAGTTTTTTTTTTCTAATTACAAAATTTTTAGAGACAATTAGGCGATTTTCGGGATTCCAGGTTTTATACCGTATAGAGTGAAAATGCAACGATTTTTGACTTTGCTTTCTTTTTTGTGCACGAGCAAATCATAGTACGTGCGGATCGAATGTACGAGTGGTTCAAAAGAGATGCAGAATTGTCATGTTACCGTCTCACTCAAAGTCGAAACAAAAATTTGGCACGAAACCAACAGTCTGCTTTGAAACTGAAACCAAAAGCAAGAAGTAGTGTTTTGGCTTAAACGAAAGAAAAAATTGGATGAAAAATTCAACAAAGGAATGGAATGAGTTTTAAAAAAAGTCTATTTTCAAGTCCCTTCAAGTTGTCGAGCACAAAAATCACAAAGTACCTAACGAAAAAATCAGGAAATTCAACCAAAAAATACTATTAAAATTTTTAGGTAATTTTTGTAAAAATGAAAAACAATTATTATATGTGGATTCAAAAATATAATTGGTAATATTCATATAATTTTGTCAAAAAATCTTAGGGGGGATGGGTCGTTTGGAAAATAATTTTGTTAAATACATACAGTACACAAGCGGACATTTTAAGACTTTTTTATATTA
>FIZV01026483.1:0-10796 GCA_900050545.1 Trionymus perrisii | reverse complement strand
AAAAATTTAAATGTAAAAAAAAAATGAAAAATTGATTGAATTTTTTTTTCAATAGGTAAAAAAGTAATTGATGAAATATTGTAGATGACATTGAAAAAAAATTAATTGTAAACATTGATTTAAAAGATTGGTTAAAATCATTTTTTTAAAGTCGGAAAATTTACGTTGAATTAGGTAATTTTCGTAAAATTAAGTATAATAAAAAGGTAATTTAATATATTCTTCATTCATATTTATAGACGATAAATGGAAAAATATTAGAACAAAATTATCTCCGCTGTTTACCATGAGTAGATTGAAAATGATCAATGGGCCGATTCAAGAATGCACAATTAAATTTTCTCGAATATTAGACCAAACCAATGGTGAACCTTTTGACATGAAAGAACTAAGCGAACGATTCTCTATCGATGTTATCGGAAGTTGCGCTTTTGGAATTGATACTATGGCATTGGAAAATTCTCGTTCCATTTTCTTAACCATGGGCAAACGAATTTTCAAATTTAGGTACCTTTGCTTTTGCGTTCCTATTTCTTCATTTTTTAAATATTATGGTTTTAATTTGGAAACTTTACAATATTGGTTTGTGTGATATTCGCAGATATCAACCGATAATACGCCATTTTTTTCCTAATTTATCGAAATATTGGTTGAAAATTTTTAATTTGAGGTACTTGGACAAAGATGTCGAAGATTTTTTTTTGACTATGATTAAAAGAACTATTCAACTTCGAGAAAATAGTTCGATGAAAAAAAAAGACTTATTGGATTCATTGTTAGACCTAAGAAAAGGAAATGACGATGGTTCAGAAACAAGTGGACACGATAACATAGAGGATGGAAATTTGAAAAATGATACTGGTAGGTAATTATTTGAAACGCATAATCGTCACTTTTATCAGCATATCATAATATGAATCTACCTATCATTTTTTTTTTCTTATTACAGAATTGACAACAGAGTTGGTTATCGCACAATGCTACTTATTTTTCGCTGCCGGTTTTGAAACGACATCTTCGGCATTCACATACCTTATGTTGGAACTTGCTTTGAATCCATCGATACAAGATAAAATAAGAGAAGAAATTAAAAAAGTTCTTGAAACAAATGACGGTCAAATAACGCCAGAGAGTTTGAAAAAAATGACTTACTGCGATATGGTAATCGCTGGTAAAGTATTGGTCGAAATTACTAAATTTTCAATTTGGTTCGTATTCGACATAATTATAGAGTTATTCCGTAGAAACATTGAGAAAACGTCCACCAGCTGGGTTGTTGTTCAGAGAATGCTCGAAAACCTATCAAATACCTGGCACTGAGGCAATAATATCTGAAAGAACTCCCATTTTTGTATCAATTTATGGCTTACACATGGATTCTCAATATTACGAAAAACCCGATGAATTTTATCCCGAACATTTCACCGAAGAAGCTAAAAGGAAGAGACCCAAGTGCTCTTATATCCCATTTGGAGAAGGGCCACATGTTTGCATAGGTGAGTAATTTTAACAAGTTCAATTTTTTTTCAAACGATTTGATTATATGAAAGCAAATTTTATGTTTTTAGGTGAACGATTCGCTAAATTGGAAATGAAAATTGGTATGATTGGCTTAATTAAAGATTACACCTTTGAGGTGTCGTCAAAAATGAGGTTTCCTGTGGAATATAATTTTGAAATGAATCTTGGTTTGTTATCTTGTAAGCAAATTTGGTTGCAATGCAAAAGAATTTAGATTGTGATTTTGTGATGTATTTTCAAAAATAATGCATATTTTTCGAATTTTTATTGTTTTTATTTCTTCTTGTCCCCAGAATTTTTTTTTCTTTAATTAATTATTTCTTTATCCATCTTTCTGCCTCTATCATATTTTCACATTCCACTTTCTAATAATGTAATAATTCATGTATCTTGAAAAAAAAAAAAAAAGTAAATGAAACGCTCCCGCGTTTTAACAAAGCTTCGACCTACATGTCCTTCAGGTTTGTCCTTGAAGATTTTTTTTTACCCAAAAGTGTAACACTGCACGTTTTTGTAAACAAAAAACAAGGGGCTATTTTAATTCGTAATAGGGATCTGTCGATCGAATTAATTTAATTGGAGTAATTGCACAATGCTAGTGTAGTTATGTTATTCGTGAATTAACCGAGATGAATTTGTCATTTAATTTGAATTGTTGTGCGCTGCTGAAGAAGATACAAGGTGACGATAGCATTCAAAATATCACGCCCGTAAATGATGCCCAAGTAAGTACATACTCCCTTTATTTGTCGAGAACAATAGTAACCTAGATTATCACATGGGATTTTCATTTTGTAGTTTCTGATCGGCAAATCGTGGGATTCGTCGTTGCGATTGAACAGTGCAGATGTGGCGGAGAAGCACTGTACCATCGAGAAAGTAGATTCTTCAAAATGGACCGTGGTTGTACATGTAAGTTGATGTTTTCATCGACTTTCGAAATACCCAACTCTTCTCGACAACTTTTTACGTTTCTGTTTTGTAGGAAAATGCTACGGTACTATTGAATGATGAAGTATTACCTAAAGGCCTTCCAAGATTATTAGAATTTAACGATAAGATCCGTATCACTTCAGCCATATCGTTTCATTTCAAGTGTTCCTGCATGGATGGTGATGATCTCAGTAGTATTGATAATATTGATATACAGTGAGTAAACATATCCACGTTGGTTCGAATTTCGAATCCGAATTCCATTCTCATGCTGCGATTTTTATTCAGAGTTGCCAAACGACCAAAGTTATCGAGTTCGTATCTACCTTCATTACCACCGCTACAACTACCACCCGTTACTTTTACCGAAGAATCGCCTCAGGTACTTAAGCAAATTCCCGAAGATAAGAATTTGAGATCTCGTTACGAGCAATTAGTCGAAGAAAATGCTAGCCTAGCGACGCGCCTAAAAAAAGCTGAAGAAGTGGCTGTGTATTGGGAGAAGGAAAAAAATAAGACTGATTCGTACTACGTAAATTGTAAAGAGAATTATAATAGTATTTTTGCAAAATATTCGCAACTGTGCAAACTAAAAGAAGAATCTACTTGTGACTTGAAATATTTGGTGAGTTCTCGTTACCGGTCAAGTCGGAGTACTGATTTACGAGTAAACGACTTCAGTATTGTATATTTTTTTTCACAGCGGGATACCGTTAGTAGTCAATCAGCTACAATTAATAGGTTACAAATTCAAATAGGACAACTACAACAAGATTTCTTCAACGTTCAGAATTTCAAACAAGTAGGTTTATTATCGAATTAAGATTTTCATCATCAGAACGTGTCGGTTTATTATTTTATTTTTCTTTACAGAATTTAGAAAATCAGAACAAACAATTAAATGCAGAATTAATCAATTTACGTTCTAAGGTTGGAAAAACCTTACATTGTAATAAGGTCTTACAAAGTAGAAATAATGACTTGCAAACGGAAGTTAACGGATTGAAGAAGGTAAAATTTATTGAGTGATTTTTGTATTTTGTAGGTACTCATGTGTAATTAGGAAATATTGACCGTATTTTTGTTTTCATTTTAGGAAAGAAGTCATCTTTTGAAGGAGCTAGAAGGTAACATGAAAGATTCGCTTGATAGTATTACAAATACCTAGTTAATTTCAAGGTCGGAAACTTGAAATTTTCCGGGGTGTAGCTCGATTTTTTGATAGGAGTAGAAACTTGGAAGAAATTGAAGTATTTTTTCTTCTTCTTCAAAAACAAAACAAAAAAAAAGGAATTTTTTCACTCCAAAAATATAATAATATCTCTTCCATTAAAAAGTTGAAAATTTTTTTACTCCAAAAAATTGATAATTTTTTATGATCGATATTTTTTGTTCAAAGAAAATTCGTAATTGGTTTCTATAAAAGAATTACTGGGGATTTTCCTCGAAAATTGATTAATAAATATTTTTACTCCCTAATAATTAAGAATTTTTTCCTAAAATTAAGATTTTTTTCTCCGAGGTAATCAAAGAGAATTTTTCTCATTTTTTTACGTTAAAAAATTGAAATTTTTCAACACTGACACTAAAAAATTATGTATTTTTCATATTTTCCCTCAAGAAACTGAGAAATTTTTTTCCAAAAATTTGAAAAATATGCTTACTTACTCAAGAAAATTTTGAATTTTTCTTCCAAAAAAACTGATTATTTTTTCCCTTAAAAATCAAGATCTCTAAAAAAATTGGAAGATTTTTTTTTCTTCAAATACTTGGTTGAATTATTTCTTTGAATTGTATTTAAATTTTTTTAATGTGATATTTTTCATTTCAAGAAATATTTTTTTCTAGGATTTTTTTCTAAAAATTGAAGATTCTTTTTTCTCTCTTCTCAAAAAATTGTAGATCCTAAAAGTTTATGTTTATTTAATTTTTGCACTTGGGGGTGATGCTAAGTTGTTGGCAACGGTCTAATCTTTCGATTCTTTACAATTTCAGTTCCAGGTTCATCGGGTTTAAATGTTTCTACGCTGGCTTCTGGATTAACCAGAAGTGCTCAAAATGATCTATCCGATTTGTTAGAATCTGAATTCAAATGCAGTATTTGTGATGAAGTATACATTGAGGTCGGTAGATACTTCTGAATTGTGAGAAATATCCTCAAAAACGAAACCAATCGTATTCTTATCGATATTTTTCAGGCGGTGATTACCAATTGCTCTCATATGTTCTGTAACTATTGTATTAAATCGTGGAAATCGATCAAACGCAATTGTCCGATTTGTCGTGCTGCTTTGACTGAAGAAGTCAAAGTATTACCGGTTGATTCCTTCCTCAGTAGTTTAATGCCTTTTGTTACTGATAACTTGAAAACTAGTTGGTTAAAAATTACCGAAGAAAGGAAAGGTAACACATTGACGAATTTATTGTAGTTGTTGGTTCGAAGTGTGCTAATGTGAATGCGATTTTTTTTAGCCATAGTTGCGAAAGAAACTGCCGCTATGAAAGCAGCACCGCATACAGGGTTTCCTTTCATGCCTCCTCCTCCCGGTGCCCCAGGCTCTATTCAACAATTACCATCTTACGGACCCTCTTTGAGCAACACCGGTAATTTCCACAATGTCTTGATGAACGTGTACCGACAAATAGCCCATTAGTAAGTATTCATTCGTTGCATATACGATCGTAATGTTAGTTCAGTTTGGTATTCGAGGACGAGAGTGTAGTAATTGAGAATTGATGAAAGTTATAGCGAGCAGCACTAATTGCAAGAAGTATGAAAAGTCGTTTTTTGTAATTTTATTTCTCCTTCCGGTACACTAAGAAATGAATTTTTTAAAGTTCTAGTTTCCAGGGTTCTCCTGTCGCACGGATGAACCTGTCGCAACGCATAATCGACCACTTCATCATGTCGTTGATGAATACGTGATATTTTTTTATTTTGATAAATTTTTTAACTTTGTTAAATTCCATAAAAAAAAGAATAATATTTACACTAACAATCATTCGTAAATTAATGTCTTTCATTTTATGAAACAGTTTAACGTTTTCATAATATTATTTAGAAGTTGAAATTTATTCCATTTCTTTTTTTAACGTAATACATATTTATCGTATTGAGTACTTTAAAAATAAAATAAAGTAAATCTTTAATTTTGGAGAAATAATTTCGTTAGATTTTCGACGGTTTGCTCTGACCAGGAGTCAACACGAATTGTTTATTTCTGCATCTATGGGCGAAGGGGCATATCAAATCATCGTTCATCGAACAGTTAATTCGAAGATGATGAGAAATATTACGATTAAGACAATACCTTACTAACGAAAGTAAATGATTGAAATGCTTCTATAATTTCGAACGTAATTAATCGAACATATTTGATTTTCGCAGCGAAGACGTTATCGATTTGACCAATGACCGAATTTATGGATTGTGAACATTTTTCGTATAATTTTTCGCTTCGTCAATTTGTTAATAATGTATTGAAGTCACTCGATGTTATTCTCATAAAAGTATAATTTATTTATTGTTTGTGTTTATTTTAATGCATGCGTTAATTTTTATTTATTTCGCGGGTTTTAAGAATCTTAACAAGTTATAAATTTGTGAGCCTTATCGATTATTGGAATTATATATCGGTATTTTTGATGATGAGCCAGTTCGAAAAATCTACCAAGCTCAAATTTTACCGTTCGATCACCTTACTATTTATTAGTCATCTTTCCATTATCCAATACGAAGACTGAAACAATTTATCGTTATTATTCTCGTTTAGCAGTCATTACTTATTACGTGTAAGTGTATTTTTTAAGTGTTCATGTTTGATAAAATGGGTACCTTGCTACCTTCGAGAGCAAGAATAACTGAAAGGTAAGGCTTGAATAATGATTTTATTCAAATTCCAATTGAATCGGTATTTTTTATGTATTGTAATTTTCAGGTGTTGTTTTTTCTTCGTGGTTTTTCATCGAATTAAGTTTAATGTTGTAATATTTATGAAATAAAGTTAATGAATTACCCGAAAATGGCTTCGTTTTATTCATTATTAATAAGGATATGTTTAATTATTTTTTTTGGTGAAAAAACAATCGTTCCCTCATTCGACATTTAAGAAAAGTTAGCCCTCTTTTCCTACGAGTAAAAAACATTGTGTGAAATTTCGAAGAAAATTATAAGAAAATAAATCGAGATCGACATACAATATTATGTCTTGCTGATGACGGTTTTTTACCTGCAATTAATTTAGTTGGGTCTTGGGTGGAATAGTTGTAAACTGTAATTGATGTGTGGTGTGATTTTATTGAGATTTAGAAGCACATAATACATAACGACATTTCCAGCTGTAATCATGAAATTGCTCTCGACGTCCTGGATCTATGAATTGAACAATCAAGGTTACAGAATTGCGATTGCAATCCAACATGTTGTCTTGGATGTTGGTTCTTTCTTCATTCTTCGATCATTCTTCCAAATCAAATTTTCTTTGTTGGAAAAATCTGATTTTCAGCACTCATTTGATATATTTTGTGGATCTGGTAACACTGCTGATACGCTAAATGTTACTATTTTACATTTTTAAATTTTTTTTATGTGAAAACATTATTAATGAATTGATTTATTATTTTAGATTGTTATAAAATTACATGAAATGCATTATTTAATTTTGTAAACCAGGTTTTATGAATTTATTTCGAAAAAAAATTGAAATTCAGAAAGTCCATTAAGGGGACATTCCGCTTATAATCCGCGCGCGCAGTATAGGTATCTTGGCACTTATGGTGGGGGGTGGGGCAATATTTACCCCATTACCCACACACTGCACAGTTCGCACGTAAACTTAATGTCCACGTTGTAATATTACACACTATTACACACACACTTGCTTCCACCAAAACCAAAAGTGTCAAGGGGCAAGGGGCGGACAGTACACATTATTTTCTCATTGCATAATCCTGCCCCGTCTTAACTTCCATAAGAGTAATGTAAAAATTGTAAAATAATCTTTAATGAATCGTAAATTAATATCTAGAGATCTACCGAACGAAAAGTGATGAAATTAGAAATACAAAATACACACATTTTTCAAAGTATTTCGAAAAAAATTGAAATGAAAATTTTTGAAATTTTTGAAATTTGGACAAGGACAATATGAAAAGTCAAAAGTGAAAACATAAGAAGAAAGTTCTGTTTTATCAACTCGATAAAAGTAAAGAACTTTCCTAACCAAAGATTTTTTCAAAATTCTCAAAAGTTTGAAAATTTTGAAAAAATATTATGTAGGTAAATCCTACCTAAGATAAACTGACGAATTAACGAAATGTCACTCGAGTCGAAAATTAATTGATGACGTCACAGAAAACTTTAAGTCTCCATCCATTTCCTTTTTCAAATCTTTGCTTTTCGTTTTCACCGAAGGAAACGATCCATACAATTTTGTAATTCATTGGTCGAAAATCTTTCTTTTTTTGTCGTATCATTTTTTGAAAATAAAATAATATCAAATTTGTCATGTAATGTTGTGATATTTACGTTATAAAGTAATTCACGAATCGTGCTGAGAAATCTTTTCGTATTAGTGCTCGTTTCTTAGTTCAGTGCATTTGTGCAATAGTGATTCTAACCGTGTTACAATAACATACAAAAATGGATGATAATACAAAGAGTGAAGTTCTGGCTAACTTTGCCTCGCTGACCGGAGTAGACGAAGAACGTGCCAGATTTTATTTAGATAGTTCGAATTGGAATTTAGAAGTAAGTAAAGCACGATCACCATCTAAATTGTATCAGTCGTATTCAACGTGTAGATACTCACATCTGTGTATATTTTTAGCTCAGTTTAGCACGTTACTACGACGACAAGGATGATAGTTCGGATCAAAATGTACCTCGTAGTCACGTCGATGCTCCACCCGTAGTTAGTGAGCCAGCTCCGATACGAAAACCAGAGAAAAAGTCTGTGATAAAAGCTACCGGAAAGTGAGTTCCAATGATTTTACCTGCAGATTGTATCCGGATTTGGATCAGTTCATCGTATTAAATTCTATTCTTTCCTTTAGTATACGAACTTTATCTAGTATTAAACAAAATCAAGACTCTGAGAGTTCCGACGATGAAGAAGGCCAGGCATTTTATGCCGGTGGTTCAGAACATAGTGGTCAGCAAGTTCTCGGACCTCCTAGAGCAAGGCGGAGTGATATAGTAACCGATGTATTTCGATCGGTTCGAGGGTAAGTCAGCTATATTCGCGAAGAAATCGTAATACGTTGATTTAACACGAGTTTTTTTTTAGATTTGGAGCCGAAGTAGCTGATCCAAGGGCTTCTAGCTCCAGAGGACAACATTCCAGTGCGTTTTCTGGTACTGGTTATAGGTTAGGTGAAACTGGCGATGATTCTCAAGGTATTGTAGTACACAGGTGAATTATTAATTCGTTGCTATGAATTATATTAATGGAAAAATCGTTTCATAGTCATCGCAGGTGAAAAAACCGAAGACCAGTCTATGATGGAAATTACGGTGAGATTTTGGAAGAACGGTTTTAGCGTTAACGATGGTCCACTGAGACCCTACGATGATCCTAAAAATCAAGAATTTTTACATCATGTTAAACATGGGTTAGTATCAGAGAACGTGTCATAAACGGCGAGATTTTTATTCTAAACATATCGTTTGATTACAGAGAAGTTCCTAATGAATTTGCATTGCAAGTTCGAGGACGTGAAATTAGTTTCACCATGGAAGATAATAGACATGCCGAATTCGTCGGATCTGCTCCCAAATCGGCTTCTTTCTCCGGCGCTGGCCAAAAACTAGGAAGGTATTCGAGTTTAGTATGAATTATCTTTCCATAAACGAATAAAGAGTGACTTACTTTAAATTCGGTTTTCAGCATTACACCAACATTATCATCACCATCACTTGCTAACGATTCTTCTTCCACTACCGACGATAATGCTCAATCTAATCCGGTCGAAGTTGATAATTCCAAACCTACCACAAATATTCAAATACGATTAGCCGACGGATCACGTATAGTTGGAACTTTCAACCATAATCATACCATCGGTGATATCAGGCGTTACATCAATGCGTATCCTTTTTCTATTCAACTTAAGTGTTAGATTATTTCACCATATTTTTTTGTTTCTCCTTATGATATTTCTTTAACATATTTTCTCGCAGTTCTAGTCCTCAATACAGAGACCGTGGATATATTCTAATGTCAACGTTCCCCCGAAAAGAGTTCACGAATAACGATGAATCCATCGAGCAATCCGGATTAATTAATTCAGTCGTCATGCAGCATCTGGTTGCCTAAGTTGATCGGTTAATATACGTTTTAAAACACATTTTATCGAGTTTGTTGTTTCTTTCAATGGCAGATGTACCTATAATATAATTTTTTACATCTTATTTTCAAACCCTACAAAAAATCGATTCGAACATACTCGAATCAAGTTATGTTTCCGGTGTCTAATCTGCTCGCAAAACGTGACAACTTTTATTATTTGCACATAGGGTAATGTTCATTTCTCAAATATCTTTCCACCGATTACGTTCCCGGTTTCGATGAAATCGACGAATTTCCTTTCTTATTAATTTGTTATTCTTTCTGGTAATAAAATGGGTGAAGAAATTGCATCGCGGGTGTTTTTTTTTTTTTTTTTACTTTTATGAAAAGTCGAACTTACTTATATATCAAAGAAATGTTTGATATTTCGAAGTTTTGTATTTTTGTATAGTTTTTTTCCCCTCTCCCCCGTTTCCAACCACCCTATATATATTTTAATATTGGTAGTTTTTAAGCGTGTATTTCTTTATTCATAGAAAGAACAGTTTTTTTTTGTTTTCATTTAAATGAAGTTTTTTATGAGAAATTTTCATTTTTTTTTATTGCGTTTTTTGAGGTTTTAAGGGTGCTAACAAATTGAAGTGCAAATGATATTGAAATGAAAAGAAGTACCATTGAAGCTAAACCTTCATTTATTTTCAAATAGGTGATCACGGTGAGAAATGTCTTATTTTAGTGAATTGCTCACTTCACTGGAATGATATTTCCATATTCCCGTCTAAGTGGATCATCAGAATTTTTATAGACTTACTCTGGTAAATCGTACGTAAACTCCATATCCTACTTTTTTTGAAATGTTATGCAATGCCATGCATGATCTGATAAAATTACATAGTAGCTCATTGTTATGTACTTTACAGTAATACAGTCGACTCACCTTCCACTTTGGTGCAATAGGCTGTATACATACCTAGACCTACCTACATTATAACAATGATCGTTTTTTTTTTTTTTTTTTTTTTTAAATTTTCCAGTTTAATGAAACGGGACCTG
>FIZV01026459.1:0-10940 GCA_900050545.1 Trionymus perrisii | reverse complement strand
ATTACACTGGAATTTAAAAAAAAAATATTATACCTAATTATTTAAAAAATTTAATTTTTAGTGTATTTCATAAAACAGCCCTCTCCCCTTTTGAAAAAGTGACACTGTAGTGTATCAACTTTTGGTATCCCTATATTTTTCCTCTCAGATTCGCCACAGTTTAGAAATAAAGAAGCAAGAAAAAAAATACGTGTCCGGAGAGGATCTTATGAAACTTCAGATTTAGATGCAATCGGGTACCACTGAAAAAAACTGTTCTATGCACATGGCGCCCATCTCAAAAAATGAAGGAACATGAAAATTGAATTGAGGAAAAGGGTTTAGTCGGAGAAGGGGCTTATGTTGGCCACCAATGCTTTCAGTACAGAGAAAAATATTCACAAAGTTTTCGACCCCTAACTCACTGATTTTGTACCACACCCATTTATTTGTCGTATTTTCATGAATTGTTGATTTCGAATTTCGATCAAGATGATCGAAAATTTTTGTTCTTTTGCGCATAGTTAGCTGTTTGGTTCACCAGTCATAAAATTTATGACTAATTAAAATTTTCAGCTGTGAAAAGGGCCTTGATGATAAAGTACGATCACTTCGTAAAAATATCGTAAAAACTTGTTTTTGCCTAGGTTTGCTCTACGTATTCATTTTTTGCAATTTCAACGGAACAAGGGCAAATACATAATGCCAATTTTTCTGTGGAAGATGCGTCTAGTTTTACAAACAAATCTCTAAAACTATACACTGACCTCATAAGCCATAGGTATTGTAGTTTAGCACTTCAAATTACCCCTAAGTGGGCACATTATGTTCAATAATTTGATGCATATCTAGGTATTTGTAGAATTCTCTATTTATGTACACCACATACCTACTTGATAATTTCACTCAAAATTGAAAAAAAAAAACATAGGTACCATTCTTGATTTGTTATAATAATGCTTCATCTGTAAAATTTATTTATTCAAGTTTATGTATAGAATTATCGTGCAACGTGTGCACATACGACTAGAAGTCATTTGGCTCGCTGAACACGAATCCAATGTTAGTTTTTCAATTTAATTCCTTTTTGCTCTGGTAGCACTCTCAACTTGAATTTCACAGGTGCAAAAATTGCCCTTCCTGCACTGCCTTTAAGAAGGAAATGATCGAAGAGAGGGCACATTTTGACATAAATAATAACGAAGGAGCTCAAATTTGAATGTACATATCTTCGTACTATGGGTGTTATTACGAGTTGCTGGAGCTTGAAATTTGTTGGTTTTGAAGGGAATAAACGACAAAATGAAAACAAAAAAAAAACTGTCATCAGATTCGAGTTCAGCGCATTAAATTATTCCGATTTGTCCTGCTTTGCGCGGCAATTTTAAGCGTATTTGAAAATTTCCATTTTTTTTCTTAATTTTTCGTAATTTAAGCAAAATGGAGCAGGGATTATTCAAAGGATTTTTTGGAGCTGCAAAACTTGTACAAATTATCAAAATTTTAATAGGTACTTACTTATCAAAATTTTTTAACCTCCTCTACCAAAAAAAAAAGAAAACAGACTGTCCAAATTTTGTCCTTAATATTATATTTTTGCAACACAGAATACAAATTTCCTTGAAATGGATTTACAAAAAAGTTGAATCATTTTTTACTGCGGAAGATAGGCAACGGTACCTAGCAATGTACGAGCAACGTTTTTGTATGATTAAAAAGTTTCAACACCTTAAGTCCTACGGATTCAACTAATCACTGACCTGCCGGATGTCTCGAGTGTTTTTAGACATTATTAAAAAAAAATTACAAGCCAATTCTACAAATTGAAGCTTTAAAAAATTTCTAGGATGAACATTCTAGTCCGTTCGTTACTTTGCAGCCCGATGTTCTGTTACCAAAAGACTAAGTATATGAAATTTGGGGTTCAGATTTACATCTTGAAGACTTAGGGCTGCAGTGATCCGACGTAGTGCAACATAAAGATATTGGAATGTTGAGACATAAAATGTTGAATCAATTGGTCGAATTTTTAGAAGTCAGTGAAAACTTTCACACTTAAGAGGTTGTAATGGCGCGAAGTTTAGCAAATAAACCTTATCTCATAGCGCGGATGAGGAACGCCTTATTAGCGCCAATAATACATTTGAAATTCTCTCTACGAAATAGACTGAACTACGAGAGGAAACTGGAAATTTACACCAATTTACATAGGTACTACATCAATATGCCCGTTGTTGAAAAATGGGACCTGAGGTTTTTTGACTATCTTTGAAAATGAAGGTGCTACAAGTTTTCTGAGCAAAATTGATTGGCAACACTGCATTCAAAAATTTTTCAAACCCTGTAAGAGGATGTACTTCAAAATTTTTTTTTAAAATTTGGACCAGACTGGGATGCCTATCTTCAAAATTGAAGAAGTTATAGCAAGGAAAAATTCACATTAAAGGTATTGCCTTTCTCAAAATTATTTAGGGGTACCTACTAGGGAGGTATAAAAATCGAAACAATTCAGTTATATAATAAAGTATGTTACGAGTGTAACTTTTCCGAGAAACAAAAAATCATATGAAAAATTTGCCAATCTTTGAAAATGAAGGAGCTACGGATCAAAAAAAAACTCAATTCTATTTTCTCTCACCTCTTTAATTTTTGAGATAGGAACCATGCGTATAACATTTTTTGTTACTGGTACCCGGTTGTATCCAAATCTAAAGTTTTTTAAAGTGCTCCCTGAACAGTATGGGTACCTACTTCAGTTTTTTGTTCAGGCTTTGAAAATGAAGGCGCTACAAAACTTTGAAAAATAGTACATTCAAAGTTTGATACATAGCAGCTCCTCCATTCTTGAAGGTCTGCAGACTTTCATTTTCTGTTTCTTTTCTCTCAAAAAGCTACACTCATTTCATCCATGACGGAATTGTGTGATTTTCATGTCGTCCTAGTACCCCTTAATAATGTTGAGGAAAGCTATATCTTTGGCGGGAATTTCTTCTTGCTATAGCATAGCGCCTTCAATTTTGAAAATATGTAGGTACCCCAATCTAATTATGTAGAACTTTTCTCTCTTTTTTTCAAGTATTGCTCTCTGTCGGCCTCGGAAAATTTTTTAATGTAGTACCTATTGCCGGTCAATTTTGCCTGAGAAAATATGAATTTTCAAAGTTTTGTAGCGCTTACATTTTCAAACTTGGATAAAGATCTCAAGAATAAAAAATTTCAATTTTTTTTATTACTATCCATACGCCAAGTCATATATTTTTTCTCGATTTTATTTCACTTTACCCCTTCAATTTTTGGTATAGGCACTATAAATACATAACGTTTTTTGTTAATGGTAACCGGTTGTATTCAAATTTGGAGTTTTACACATCCTCCTCGGGCATCGGAATTTTCAGGAAACAGATAATAACCATTTGTAGGACCAAAATCAAAAATACTCAAATAAATTGAGGCAACAACTATTGAGTACCTAACGTATCTTGATGTAGGTAATATCCAAAAAGTGAAGTGTTTACGACCTTGTGAAAATTGTATAATTTCTTATAAAATTTTCATAGTGCTGTAATTTAGTATTGGGAACATTTATAAAACGAGTTAGAGTACAGATGATAGGTTGGGTAGCTATCTGAATTTGATTTACTGCCTATTAGTCACCTATAATGATCATCACGAACTCATCTGGTATACGCTAAAAACACAATCATGGTAAATAAATGTAAAGTAGGTAAGTATATTCGACTATAGTAAAACAATAATTTTCAACAACAAAAGGCTAAACATTTAGTAACATAAAACACTCAGGTTCAACCAGCCCTAGTACTTTTTTTTTCATGTTCAACACGAAAAGGTTCACACGCGTACCTCTTCGTAGCCAACTAAATTATTATTGAGTACACGTTGTGCTGTGTATCATTTACACCTTTTTGTTAGACTTGTTAGATCCATTAGAATGTCGCATTTTCTTCGTTTTCAAACATTAGTAAAGAGAAATTCGAAGTTGAGCTTATCGCAGAAAATATCTACCTAGGTACGAGTACATTCATTATTATTATCTAATTTAGTATTCATGATATCAATTAATCTTACCTCGCGGATTCGAGAACTCCAATGCACACTCCTAGATAATTATCACTATTGCATACTCGAACCAAAATAATTAAAACAAACTAAGCACCAAAAAAAAAGGACAACTAACGGAGTTTTTTTTCTCGATTAATCCGACTACTGGAAAAATAACTATACTTTTTGATAATTTTGATTTTACGCGCGAAGAAACCAACACCAGCAAAATCTATCACATCTACTGATAAGATGATAACAAACGCAAAAATGATACTGAAATTATTGTTGTTTGTACATACATAAACCACGGAGTGAGATCAAAGCGATGGTAAATTTAGACGGAAATCAACACTGTAGTAAAAAAATCATCGGAGACAAATTCGCAATTGCTTTGAATTTTAACACAAAAATGTTACGAATACTTGAAACGCTCGTATCACCACGGTCACACCATCGCAACGTTTTACCGGCTAGTAGGCAAGCAAGTTTGGCACTGACTACCACGATCCACGAATCAAACCAACATTTCACAACAGAACTACATTTTCGATGCTTTTCGGCGCATTGGAATCCATGCGCCGAAAAGCATCGGGCATCCGTAGTTCATCAGTGTGACAAAAACCATGTGAATTCGGCACTTTTGACAATTGACGCATTTTGATGCTTTGAGCTTTTGATCAGGCATTATGTAATATGTATAAAATACATATGTAATTCTACTCGTACTATGTGTTTATCGGTATAATTTTCGAAAATTATTACAATCTATACCATTTTCCACCAAAACTTTCAGCTATAGGTAGATAGCTGATTTTTTTTCAAGATGATTATTTATTATCTAAGTAGGTACCTATATTTACTTAAAATCTTTTTAATTGGAGATTTTAAAAAAAAAGTAGGTATCCATCTACAAAAATGAAGTTATAATAAAACGGCGTATTTCATCTAAAGAAAAAAAAGATAAAAAGAAAAGAGAATTGAAATAAAGACTGAAATAATTCTTTACATTCACTGTGTTGAACGAAATAACGAATAGTGAACGGATAAAAATTATAACAAAGAACGAATTGAAGCACTTGAAAATACAATACGTACCATACCATAAGAAGAATATTATTAATGAAAAAAGGGTTTTGGTTAGGACAATAAAGTATTTCAAAAATTTTAAAGATGAAAGTTGCAATTTCTTCTTTCTAAATTGAAAATAAATAGAAATAAGTAGACGAATAACATTTTGTGGATTTAAAAAAATATTAATTGGTAGGGGGATGTATTCGATTGTATATGTACATATTTCTCAACATTGGTATATCAATTTTTAACTGCCTAATTGATTCTTGAAAAACTAGGTATGTTGGATTTTTAATATAAGGGAATGTGGGTAGGTAACTATTCTACTGAAGATGGATCGTTTTGCGCACTTCTTCAAAATTATAGAGAAAACTGCGTATCAGTGTTATTTTCACCCTTCAAACCGAATGATTTCCTCTCCCAAATCACACATACTCGTAACTCAATTTCACACATTTATGAAAAGGTTTTAAAAATTTGAAAAAAAAAGAGAGCAACTGAGTGCTCTCCTTCTGGAAAAGGACAGGTAAAAAAACTGATTTTCATTATTAACAACCTAATGGTTCTTCGTAAAATTTTTACAATTTTTAAAATTTTCCTAAGTGATTCAAAGTAGCGTGATCTCTAAAATTTGGTGAAAATTTGAAAATTGGTAAAACTTTGAAGTTGTTGATTTTCAAATTTTGATACAATTTTGAAATTTGATTAATCAATTAATGAATTAAAACAAAAGGCCAATTCATTCATTTTTCTCATGATTTTTTCTAATAATGTTCACATCTCATAATTCCACTTATGCCCCAAATTGTAATTGGGAAAGGTATAAGGTGATGCATTTTCAATCATTACTTTCATTAAATTCAGTTTCACTGCCAAAATGAAGCGTTTTGATATTTATAAAAACGCTACTTCTTCCACAAAGTTGAAAAAATAGACTTACCTACCTGTTTTTTTCATTGTCTCCTTCGTTTGAAAAAGAAGTTCTTTTTTTCTTTTTGAGCAAAAATAATTTCTCAAATTTTTTAGAATAAAAAATAGGTATAGGTACCTATCTTATTATTTCTTATTTCATCATTAGATAGGTACCTAAGTATTAATATTTATCTTTTTTGAAAAAAAAAATCGAATGAATTTTACTTTTTTTTAGAGAACAAATTTCGTATTTTTAGGAAAAAAATTTCTTTGAATTTTTTAAATTTTCTGGAAAAAAAATCTCTCAGAATTCGTTTTTGGAAAAAAGTTGTACGATTGTTCGTTTTTTGGAAAAGAATATGTTTCAATTTCTTGGAACAAAAAGTAAGTAATTTTTTTTGAGTCGGTGAACTATCTTTTCGAATAAAGGTGAGTGTAGCTACTAAAACAATTTTGTGTTGGATTAAAAAAAAAATTGTTAATTTCAAATTTTTCAAATTTTTCAAAAATGTTTGAAATTGAAGTGCGATTGAGTAAAAGCAAACATTTTGTCTGAGGGGATGAAAGCTGTATCGCATAGGCATAGTTTTGAGGTCTAGACATAACTTAGTATAAGCCACACCTTTTCAACTTTTGAAAAAAAAAACTGCAAAGCGATTCATCCTAGTACATACCTATCTACTACCTTACCTACCTCCAACTTGAAAACCTTTGTATCACAACGTAAATTCGATCTGTGTAATTTTCTTTTTGATTAATTTACTAGTAGCTAAGAAAGGCACCTATTGCGTACTGCGTAATAAATTACCAATATACACGGCTTGAAGATTTACTTGGTATTTCAAAGCTTCTTACGAGAAAATTCTATTATTTATTATTTTTTCGTAGTTTTGAATCCTTAACCACTTATCTCTGTTAAGTTTCATTTGTGAACTTTTATTAGCTGATTATGGAACAGCAGGGTATAAATTTTAAAGAAGAATATAAGTACAGGAAAATGGTAAAGCCTTGTAAAACTTATACTCCAACTTTTTGTTGCAAATTTCATAATGGAATATTTCAAAACTGTATGAAAAAACAGAGCAACTTTCAATAAAATACAAAATAGTACGAAGTGAAGGGAAAAAACAAAATAAAGTCCTTTGTAGCAAACAAATTATGAGTTTTATCTCTTATGAACAAATTTTCGTCCTAAACAAAAAACATTCTACTTATTTCAAAGGATAAAATAAGATAGATTCTGAATATCAGTCACGTATCTATGTGTAGGTACTTCTAAAGAAACAAATCAGAAACAGAAACAGGTATGTTGTAGCTAAGTACTTCTACTTACCTAACCTTCTACGAGTACCAAGTACCAACTAATACCTTCGCTCGTGTTTAAATTGCTACGTTTACTTGCGTATCCCGAACAATGCTTGAACTGCATGCAGCATAGATATGGTTGATTTTAATATAGGTACCCACAGCTTTAGTTGAAAGCTGTTGTCCATTTTGAAAGTTTAGAAAATTTCGAGTGCCTTAATTTACGCAGTAGGTAAAGTAGAAAAGGCTTTAGAATTTTTACAAGTATAAATAAATATAGGTACATATTTGAAATCACTCTCCATGGAGTAATTTAAACATGTAATACACTCGTTATACAATACTATAAAAGCTGAAATATAGCGTAAGTTGGCGTTAATTTAAAACTATGTAATCTTGTTTAAACTTGAAAGCGTTGTCGTTACGGTATCTAAAAGTGTACGGAAAAGCTGACGGTACATATCGTCAACAAAGCATAAGTAAGGCAACGGGCGCAGACCGAACCATGCGTGAAAATCTTCAATTTAAGTAACAGGTGTCTCGTTTTATTTTTTCATCTCACTGTATATCTTATTCTTTTTCTCCTTATTTTTCTTCTTTCATTTCGACTATACCCACAAAAATATGAGAAAACGACATTAGTGTAGGTAACTACGTAACTACGTATCAATTCCATACAGATACGAGTATATCTACTTCGGATAATTTTTTGATGGTCTATACCTACCCTCTAAAAGCATTGTATCATTGTTAATGCTCGCAGGAAAAAGTTAGGTATCTACAATATGTTTCTCGACATTGAAAAAATTTATTTTACCTACTACCTAAGTACCTATACTCGTATCTCTTAACATAACCTAGTGAAATAAGAAAATGAAATAGCATTTTGGGATACATGAAATTTTTTGATTTTAAAATATTATTCCTTTCAATGTTCTGATTAAGCACCAAAAAGTTCCCCACCTCACCCATCTACAATTTCTCCAAATGTGGGCCTAAAAGTGACCACGTCATTGTTTTTCGCGTATAACTCCGCAAATGTAGTACCTACACGTTTAAACAGAAAACCGGGTGCACAAGAGTATTTGAACACCCTTCAGGGAAAATTTTTAAAAAGTAGTGGTATGGTAACACTGTTTTACCTAAACAAACACATGTTTTCGATTTGTTATCAATAATAACAATATATTTTGTATATTTGGTATATACAATGTTACCAATCACCTACTTTTTAAAAATTTTCCCTGAATGGTGTTCAAATATTCTTGTGCACCCGGTATAATAAAATTTGTCATAAAAAGTATTCTATTCGTTTTTTCCAAAAAGTGAACGCGTGATGCAAAAACATGTGTCAAAGTATTCAGAAGGGCATAAATGAAGACTGCCTCACTTTTCTGCAAATAACATTGTGGTGATAGTGTCGCCCAAAGTCGCACAACTTCGGCGCGAGTCAACAGATGTCGCAAGCATCCGGTTTGAGACGTTGCGCGCGCCACCTCGCCAAATTAATTATATTTTTTTTGTGACACCATAGTTTTTCGGCTGCATATGATTATGAGTACGTTATCATTATTATCATCATCTAGTCGCTGTTTTAATTTATTTTTTGCATTTTTATAATAGATGTCCGGAATTTTTTACATTTTTTCATGTAGGCCTATGTTATTTCGCATGCACATAAGTGAAACTTACAAACATATTCTTAGAAGAGGTAGAAGTCAAATATAAATGCGAATGGGAACACATCAAATACTTCAAAAAAGTCCTCATCCCACCCTCTTTCGCCAAATAATTTACTATTTGGGCACGTGCAACCCTCTTTAAAAAAAAAATCAATAACTGTTCAGCAGTGCCCTCTGCCCTAATTCAAGAAAAAGTTCGTATATATAAAAAAAAAAATAATTATAAAAAAATTAAAAAAAAAACTAAGAAAATTGAATAAAAGTAATAAATATTTATAGCTGAAAAAAATTTTAATTTGAATTTTACTTCGTTTTTTTTTCAATCTGTATAGTTTAAACTGGTGTTTTCGCGCCACCTGCCCACTTTCTGAAAAAAATCAACATCACCTTCTCTGTTGCAAATTTTATCTACTTTAATTTTGGTTATACGTAGCCCTTCTTCGGCGAATCCCGTTTGCACAAACGAAAAGGACCCGTTTGCACAATTCCTAATAACGAAAGAAAGATTATCAACCACAAATGGGTTCCCAAAATGTTCCATTGTGGGGGAGGTGTTTTGGTAAATTCACATAGTTAAGAATTACTAGCGATTTATTTTTATTTCATTTCGTAAAATCAACATAAAAACGTAATATAAATTTTTTAAAAAGCAGGTAACTTGATAATTTAAAAAAAAAAAAAACAGTCGATCGCATCTGAAAAATCGGTATCGCGAATTTTAAAAAAAAATAAATAATAATTAGGTATACATATAAAAATTTATTCCTGGGGAACAGCATATCTGCACCCAATTCGTTTAACACATTCTAAACGTTATATAATACGTCGAGAATAACGATCAAGTGATATCTTTTTCTACTTTTTCTTTCATCTTCGGATTTATTGGACTGCATTTCCCCTTTTTAATATCTTTAATTTTTAGATATGTTTCTACTTGATTTTCCTTTAAAAATTGTAAAAGAAGATGAATCGAAGGATGAGAGCTACAAAACGAGTTATTACAAAAGTATTTAGATACATTTTATCAGAATAATCCAATCTGCCTCAGTGTTACCACCGTCCCTAATTCCCTATTCTTTACTTTTTCCGATGTAATCATAAAATATTGGTTTTACCTAGAAAGTTGAGAAATACTGGTTTTGGTACCTGAGCGTGAGAACCAGGTAACTTGGATTTGTGCAAAAGGGCTGTTGTAATTTGTGCAAAAGGGCTGTTATAATTTGTGCGAACGGGCTATAAAAAAAGGGGAAATTTGTGTAAACAGGCTATACCCACCATTTTTCTGTTTAAACGCATATTTGAAGTTATGTAAGTGTTAAGTGATAAACAGAAGATAAGGTCTTTTTGAGTTCACATTTGGGGAACTTCCGAAGGGATGCAGTTCGGGATTTTTTCGGTACCTATAGTTAGGTAATTATTGTGTAACTGAAAGGAACATTTTAAAATTAAAAAATTTCATGTAGGTAACCCAAAATACCAATCGCTGAACTTTTTTGGTCCAATTTTACTGGGCTATACTTGATTAAGTGCATATTGGATTTTATTGTGATGAAGTAACATCTGTTAAATTGACGTAATAAGAGAAGATAAGTTCGGTATGGTTGAATGGTACGACAAAAAATTTTACCACCAAAACTATTACTCAAGAGTCAAGTTAGTCAAGTTGTAAAATTTATGAACAGTGATATTGTTGTGGCGAATGCAATATAAATAGCCATGCGTGACGTAATCTTATCGCCTTAAGAGAAAACTGTGAAAAATATATATTTTGTTTTCCCATAAGTAGATGTATGTCATCTTGGAAAAACTTTTCAGACAGACAGTTGTTGTGGGCTATTGTTAAACATTGCCGCAAGTTTACAATTTTTTTTTTTTTTTTTTTTTTTTAGCATTTTTTTTTTTTCGCGTATTTTAATTTAAAGGGATTTT
>FIZV01026453.1:0-11084 GCA_900050545.1 Trionymus perrisii | reverse complement strand
TTTTTTTTTTTTTTTTTTTTTTTTTTTTTTTTTTTTTTTTTTTTTTTTCATTTTTCGTGTTGGACGTATTTTTTGATTTTTCTCATCAGACCATTCCAAGTAGCAAAAATAATTCCCCTAAAACTAATTTATAAATTTCATTTTTTCCCCATCAGTAGACACTTATTTCAAAATATCGAAAAATACGTCCACAGAGGAAAATATTATAAAAATATTTTTATCAAAATTTTACATTTCGTTGAATATTTGCTGAGAAATCACGAGTCTAAATTAATGTATTGAGAGCATACCTACTCTTAAGTTGGTTTCACTTATGAATTAATCTTTTTATTACAAATTGCGATGGATTTTTACTGTCAGTGTGTTTTTGTGTGTGGCTAATTGAATTTTAGAATGATTGATTAATATCTGCTTTGCTTATTTCCGTGGTGGAAAATTTCCCCCGTATTTAATGCCTTTTTCAATTTATCAATACCTATTTTAGTGGTACCTATCTACCTAATCAATTCGTAATAATTTGATAAAATGCAAACTTCATATCAACGCTGCATTGTTTGACTAACGATTGAGGTTGTACATTTTACCTTATCGATTACGTACACACACGCCAACGGTATTGTTTGTCACGAATTTTTATCAAGATTGTAATATATTTTTACAGACAAGGTATTGAGAATCATCAGCTAGAAAATCATCCGGATTCACCGTCACAAGTTCAAGTGATTAGAGAATTGACGTCAGAAGAAATCGAAGAACTGAGTCGTGAAGCTAGATATTCCAGTGATGGACAATACTACCGTAGCCCTGGTACTTATTAATTTAAACAAAAAATAGTTTTTACTGCATGAAGCTGTATTGAAGAAGGAAGATACTTTAGTTGCGTTGAATTTCTCGTAATGAAAGTTTCCAAAATAAGACGTTTCCTTCCAAAAAGAAATGAAAGATTTTTTCAATAAAGTATAATTAGGTACTAGAAGAGGTTTTTCAAAAAATTCTAACGAGTTTTTTAAAAAATGGAAAAATTATTTTTTTGCAATTGAAGTATTTTTGCTCCAAAAAAAAAAAAAAAAAATAGAAAGACTTAATCAAGAAAAGGATTTTTTTTCAAAAAAGGTAAAATGATTTTCTTCTCCAAAAAATATTTTTTTAAAGTTTAATAAGTCTTTTCTCCATTTTTTTTTCTCAAGTTGAAATATTTTAGCATAAAAATTGTAAGATTCCTTTTTAATCAAAAGATTTTTCAAAAAAGTTAAATGAATTTTTCTGCATTTTTAAGAATAAGAAATGAGCAATTTTTTACACTATCTCCAAAATAGAAAAAAAATATTTTTTTTCTTTTCCAAAAATAAGATTGCACTCAAGAAAAATATTGAATTTTTTTACAATTTTTTTTTACAAAAAAAAAAAAAAAAAAAAAAAAAAAAAAAAAAAAAAAAAAAAAGATATTCAAAAAAATAAAATACTGTTTTATTTTTGAAAAAATCAAGTAAAAAAAAACTTCTCCAAAAAATATATTTTTTGCCAATTATTTTGCTTCAAAATTTTTGTGAAATTTTTTTACACTGATTCTAAAAAAAATCGGAGATTTTTATTCTTTCCAAAAATTTGAGAAAAAATCTTACTCTTGAAGAAATCGAAGAATTTTCTTCTCCACAAAATTGATATTTCTTCAAAAAAGTGAAGTAAAAATTTCCTCTCATAAAATTAAAAATTTTTTTTCTTTTAAAAAAAAAGATTGAATTTTTACATTTACTGGATTTTCTAGGATGCAACTTATTTTTTTTTTAAAACTTTAGGCGTAGTTTGAGCACCTCAGCTACTTCTAAGTTGCCGGTCACAGGTTAATATTGGAAGCACTCATCATGAGCAATGAAACGTCATAAAATTGAACTCGGTTTCTTCATCTGTTTAGAATTACCATCATTGATAAAGCTTTTCGAATGATATTTAATGTAAGAAATAATTTCAATTTTCAGTGACGTATTCGAAAGCCAGTATTTGGAAATGCAACTTATGTAAAAGCTCCCCGATGATGTCCGAAGAGCTTGTAAAGTCTCATTGCATATCGCAGCATCGTGTAGGTCATCAATATAAATGTTGTTTATGCGGTTTTGCTCATAGCGATAAAAGTCAGGTGAACAAGCATATGAGCGAAGAGCACGGAAGCGTTTCTCAAGTTATTGTAACTGTTTATAAAGAGGTAAAAGAACTACGAATTCGGAAATAGGCGGACTAAGTGTAGGTCTAAACGTGAATTTTTTTTCCCCCAGATAACGGACAGTGATGAAAGTTCCCGATCTTCGTCGAATACAACGAGTCCCAATAGAGCAAGAAATAATTCTTCGCTTTCGAGTTCGTCCAACAGACAGTTGCAAAATATCGCTAGTCTTTTCGAAAAGAACGCTGCCAATAATTCTAAAAATGACGATTCATCACGAGGCAAAATTGATGATTCTCAAAATGGCGAAATGAGTGTGTTGCTTGTAATGCCGCTATCAAATAATCGGTATAAATGCCCGTTCTGTAAAGAGTATAATACAGCTGATAGAAATCGTATGCGAGAGCATTTATATCAAGAGAAAAAATACGAAAGGTAATATTCGAAATTTGGTGATAATTTACGGATCAACTTGGAGAATTTATTTTGAATTGTGTTCTTGTATAGATATGTTTGTTACGATTGTGGAACTCATAGCGTCACCGAAGATGAGATTAGAAAGCACGCAGAAAACACACACGGAGAAAATATCAAAATTGGTAAATTCTCCGAAGATGAAGCTATTGAGAAACAGGTGCGTTGATGTTGTAGTTGGGCTGAAACACTTTGCACTTGATTAAGTCGGGCTTTTGTAGTTTAATGCGATAATGAAATGGTAAATGTTCGCGTTGTATTGCACAGGTCGAGCAAATATTGGATTATCAGATGAATAAATTCAGTCAAATTAACGACGAATGTTCTATCGAAATTTCATCGGGAGAAGAAGACGAAGAGAATGGTTCGAGGCTTTCCGCTCATGATGTTAGTATAATTGTGATTTGAATATCGATAAGGAGCGATTTTGTATATTAATTGATTTATTATTTTATAGATCTCTTCCTCGAGCAATAGATCTACGCTAGGTACTGCACCTTCAGGTAGGGAAGTTCAAATGATCAATGCGTTATTTTTCGACATAATTTAAATTTAACACTATATTTTATTTGAGCAGATTTCAATTGTCCTCATTGTTCCAAAGTATGTTTAAATTCGGCAGGATTAAAGAATCATATGAATTACGTTCATTTTAAGAAGAAGTAAGTAGCTAATTCCTCTCTTCCGTCGTATTGAGTAATGATTTCCACGTTGATCGCTTCCGAAGCGATGTCGTGGTTACCACATTTTTTTAATTGATCATCGGGAATGACTTATTTAAGATTTGTATTCTTTTTTCCAGAAATGTGAAAAAAAACAGATCTCAACCGCGTACTCCTGTCCCAGTTATAACGAAGCCCGCGACCAAAATAAGCCCAGTTTCATGTACCATCGTTCCAAACGTCAACGGAATTTATCCTTGCAAATATTGTAATCAAGAATTCTTTTCAACGAAGACAATCGCGAAACATCTTTGCGTTTGTCCCAATTTCCCCAAATCTACCGAAGTATCTCCGATCAAAATGAGTGAAATTAAGGTACTGACTAGCGATCGTGTACTGGCGTGTTCTTACTGCGGCAAGAGATGCGACCCGCTCGATGTAGACGACCATATTTCATTTTGTAAATCTCAACAACTACATCGTTTTCAGCGTAGGGTAAGTTGCGTGACTTGTGGCTTGGAAGCGGACGACCAAGAGTCTACTGAGAAACACATTAAATGTAAACATCAGCCAATGGAATGTCTGAATTGCGACAAAGTATTAATGGGAAGCGACGAGCTGGATAATCACGTGCACGAATCGTTGATCAACATAAGCGGATCGAATCAAGCTTGTATCGCTCGAGAAAAACAGGTCGTCATTATGTGCCCGTATTGTCCTACCGGACTAGTAGGCCAGTCCTACGATAAATACACGTATATTTCGGATCACATCGAGAAGAAACACACGACAGTTACAAACCCATTGAAAAACATTCGTGTAAAAATTAATGGCGCGGTGCGCGAATTGATGGAGTCTGAGATAGCCCTGATGCAGAGTAAATACAACAAGGAGCAGGTAATGAATTCGATGCCTTTAGCTTCTGAAAAGAAGAAAAAACGAAACGTGGCTGTTAAATCAACTTCTCGACCAATATCTACGAGTGTCGCTGATATCCACGATAATAGAATGATGACTACATCCAGACTTCAACGAGTTAGCGGTGATTTTGCTGGCAGTAATGAAAGTACTAGATCTAAGCACCCATTGCCTAAAGTTAATATAATTTATAAAGGTTCGAAGGGATGATCAGTGTTTTTTGTATCTCGAAACGTTTCGAAATGAAGTATTATTTTGTTTTTTATTCTTGGAACGATCAATTATTTTGTGAAAGAAATGTTACTTTTCCTCCTAGGTTTTTTATTTTACGAAATTACACTATTTATTACTGTGCGGCATTCTCAGTAATTAAATTTACGAAGAAACATTTTTTTTTCTTTTTTTTAATTTGTTTAATGTAAATTTATTTTTATTAGACGTACGTATTATGTGGTAACGTTTGACGGATGAATTTTCGAAAATTTATTGTGGTACCATATGTATGTACATTTGTTTATGTAAATTTTTCCTTAACGCTTCATCTCGAAAAGTTTTAACCATTTTTACTTCGGTTGTGTTACCATTCAATTGAATGCATAAAATAATGTTTTTATGGCGTAATTTGATCAATATTCTCGTATGTTGCATTTGATCAATTTTTATTGTTAAGATATGCTCGCGAAGCGTAGTTCAAGTTTATTTCGTAATTAAGTACGCGAAGTACTCGTTTTCCTGTAAATAGTTGATTTTTTTCTTTAAACTTCACTTAAGTTAGCAGTGTTGTTAAATTTTGGAGATATCGTTACGTAGTATTGTTTCTTTTTACCCTCTTTATTTGCAATTACCAACTCTTTCGACCTGAAAAGTTGTAGGAAAATTTCCAATATTCCTCATTACTTCATTAGTTATAGACTCGTATAAATTGTGATGTTTTTTTTTTGTTTAAGGTTTGATTGCACGGTGTCGACTTGTCTGTGAAAGATGATAAGTTCTTAAATTATACATTTATCTCCCAACGTCGTATACTCCTATTGTTGGCTTATTCTATCACTTTTTGTTACTGATTTGCGTTTTGGATTCTGAAATCAATGCCGAAAGCATTATTTTGTTATTTTCGAGGGTTATTTTTTAAACGATGTAATCGAATTGGGTATTGCTGAAGAATGAATAGATCTTATTGCATCTTGTAGAATTCTGAATGCCGTTGGTATAGCTATTAATCGTTTTAAAAATGTGATATTTTGTACTATTTCTTTTTTATTATGTTTGCATTTTGTATTTTTATTTTACCTTATTGTCTAGAGTACCTACTTAAGTACTGAGTTTTGTTGTAAATATGGGATGAATTATTATATCTGTGAAGTTTTTTAAATTGTGCATTTATTGAATCTCAAACTATGGGTCTTTCTGTTGTTGATTCAGTTTGTAAAAATGTGTAAGCATTATTAAACAGTAAAATTTTCAAGGTATTAATAATAATACTGAATCGTGTTTTCGAATCAACTAATATGGCTCAGATTGTCAGGTATGTATCTGTACCTACTAAAATTCATATAATAACATCTTTTTTAACAAGAAAGTGAGCAAGTAATTAACTAATTAAAAATTTATTGAACTCAATTCAAAAAAAAATTGTGTTTTGGGCACTTCGGTTGGTTAGTCAATTGCTGAAGCGCGTTCTCTGCTGTTCAATGTCTGCTGTTCTGTTTGGCTTTGGCTGTTTCATTTCTGAATTCTGATTGGTGAACATTCGCGACTTCGTTCTACCATAATCGTACATTTTCGGTCAATTTCGAGGTTTCGTTTGTTTTCGTGTGTTGTATCAGTGGTTCGCACTGAACGTTATCACTGTTCATGTAATTTATCCTAGCTAAAGCTTTGTTCGTTTTATTCAATATTGTTTTCATTAATAATTATTCATTTAAAATGATGTCTAACATGATTAATAATTCTTCACTTCAAAGTGAAGAAGCTTTTGATTTCCTTTTCAAAGTTGTCCTAATTGGTGATTGTGGAACTGGCAAAACTTGTGTCGTTCAGCGTTTTCGCTCAGGAACTTACATCGAACGTCAAGGAAGCACTATAGGAGTTGATTTTTCGATGAAAACCATTTTCTTGGATGGCAAAAAAGTTAAGGTTAGTATCGTGTTCGTTTTATATCACAGCTGAAAAAAATAATTATTGCATTTCAATCAAAATCGTTTACCTTCATGAGTGTGTGTAATGTACTACATCACTAGTTTCGCTACATAGTCAGTTAGCCACCACCTTTTATGTTAACGAAACGTTTAATGAGTCACGTTTTTTTTTTTTTTTAAGTATTTATAGGTTATATCGTTAATTTATCGAACCAAACAATTGCGTCTAAATTATCGAGAAGGTAATCATGGTACATACACCTACCTCTATAAATCAACAATTTCGTTTAGTGTTTATTGTATCGGTGGTTTACTGGTTATCCACAGATTGATACACATTTCTCACATGAAATGAAATTTTCTTCACTCTCGTAAACTAGGTCATATGAGGACTAATTTAAAATGTGATTTTTTATTTTAGTTACAAATATGGGACACAGCTGGTCAAGAAAGATTCAGAACAATCACCCAAAGTTATTATCGTTCCGCTAATGGAGTTATAATTGGTGAGTTTACGCCACCAGCGTAATTTCTCAATTATAAATAAGCGTAGAAATGGAAACAATTTGACGATTCTCGTTACCTTACGTTTGAATTGAATGATTTAGTTCTTAAACAATAATGTGTGGCAGAGAACGGAGATAGTTTTTATTCCATCGTCGTTGGCGTGAAGGTCATTATGCGATGTGTCTACTGTGTATACCCACATTGAATTAAAATTTATAGAATTATTTGATATTCGGTATCAATAATTTTTTTAGACGTCCTTTGGATGACCGCAGTCTAAATAACGTCTCGGTGATTATCCTCGAATTATAATTCTAACATGTTTTTGTTTCTCAGTTTACGACATCACTAAACGTTCTACGTTCTTAAACTTACAAAGATGGATCGAAGAAGTGCGAAGGTATACTGGTTCCAATGTGCTTCTTATTCTAGTTGGTAAGTGTTTCCTCCATCAACGTATTCAATATTAGTCAGGCTGTTACTGTTTTCGAATGAAAATATGCCCAATTTAAATTTTCTTTGTTTAGGAAACAAGTGTGATTTAGAAAGTGAAAGAGAGGTGCAGTTATCGGAAGCTGAAGAAATGCGCGATTACGTTCCAGAAATAATGTATGTGCTAGAAAC
The DNA here is from genome assembly GCA_900050545.1 of Trionymus perrisii. Taxonomy (NCBI): domain Eukaryota; kingdom Metazoa; phylum Arthropoda; class Insecta; order Hemiptera; family Pseudococcidae; genus Trionymus; species Trionymus perrisii. Next base: position 3,603 of record FIZV01026453.1, on the reverse strand, counting down.
GTCTGCCAAAGAGAATAAAAACATTGACGACATTTTCATTTGTTTGGCAGCCGAGTTGAAGGTAATAACGGTTAATGAAAGTTAATTAAAATGTAAATTCATATTAGGTATCTTATAAGTGACTTTCATTAAGAATACTCCCAGCAGATCTCTTACTTATTCTCGGTCTTCGCGGCTAATTTTTCAAAATTGTTTCATGTATAATTACGAAGGTTGCACAAAGGAAAATATTAATCAGTTACGACTTTTTTGAGCATTTTGCACTGAAATGATATAATTTTTCAATTTTAGAAAAGACATGATCAGATGGCCAGCGTTGAAAACAACGAAGACGAAGAAGAACCGGTGAATTTATCAGAAAGTGAAACAGTCTCACAGTGTAACACATGCAGTGTGCATTAGAATAGACTCTGAACGATTTTGGAAACCCAAATAATATTATCGATACAGTATTATTTCACGCTATATAAAACATTCTTCATTTTTGGTAATTATAGTTATTGTGTTTGTATAGTATGATGAAAATCGTACCGAAGAAATACGATAGAAAATAATTTAAGGGGAATTTTTTCTATGTTATTGATAATCAAAATAAGGGGTGTCTATAAGTATTTGAAATTTTAAACTTCGAATGTATATTTTTTTTTTAATGCGTAAGTTCGTACACCAAAAGCACTAACCTAGTAGGATCAAAGATCACGAGATTTTCTATATTTTCATTTTCTTCAAAGAATTTCGGCGAGATTTCGAATAAGGTTGGTTACCACGAATTTGGCCATTTGCATTTAAATTCAAATTTAGGAAGTTGCAAATTAGCCTCGAAATGTATTGTAGTCATTGTAAAGAATTCAAACAGGTCAGCTGTTAGAACACCGTAACGATTTATATTCTTGATCACTTCAAAATTCGCTTCAATGAGTTATCATTTCTATAACATGCATTTTCATATTATTGAATCACTTCTTATCAGGGATATAAAATTTCGGCCAATCATGTGTACAAATACGTACCTAATCGGAGATGTAGACTCTGTAACTGAATTGAACGCTGAAGTTGAGCTTTTTTCAAGCAGCGTGCAACATACGTATTCAGTATACTTGAACTAAAACATCACTATTGTGTTTACCATTCTAACTTGCCTGTTTGTCTAACGCTGTGATATAATAATTGCGCTTTATTTTTTAGAATTTCTTTGTTTTGTTTTTTTTTTCTTTCATTCGTTTTGATTTGTTTTAGAAATTTTTTATTTTCAAGGTTTTTGTTGTGTACCTATGTAGTCTTCTGTATATTACAAAAGTGATTAGTGGCAACGATTGAATGAATTCTTCGGTTTTAGAAACCTGACTTTTTGTATGTACCTGTTTGCGGTCATTATAGATTCTAAAACATCTCTTACTCGTATATATCCGATACAATATGATCTCATTATATTTGCTATAGTTCCTTGAAATGAATATTTTGAAATACTAAATTGTAATAATACGATAAATTGAAATTTAATTCCATACGACAACACCGTTCATTTCCAACACTAATTTGGTTTACGGGTTACATTCGATTTGAATTTGTTGAACTAACTAGCTCGTGTATTTTGAAAACATTTTGCATGGGTTGTATTTTAAGCCTTCAACATTACCTTGTACTGTTCGATATTATGAGAGTTCAAAAATCACGTGCTACGACAATAACGACGATCTTTATTCATTTCATAATTGTTTACATTATTCCATTGTATGTACCTACCTACACGGTTTGTTTATTTTTCTAAAAAACGAATTCTCGTCATTAATCCAATTTTCATAGGATTTAATTATAATTTTCATTGTTATATAATATCACCAGATATATGAATTGTATTTTATTTTGACCCATTAGATTTTTAATGTTAATCGTATAATGTATACATTGCGTATTATGTAAATATACCTAGTATTTTGTTTAATGATATTTTATTTATTTTCCGTTCGATTGGAACAGCTGCTCTTTTAAAATGATTCCACCGTTGTTTGCTAAAAAAAAGTGAGCAAGGTTGTATTGGTCAATTTTTTTGAAAATTGGTTAGTGATAGTTCTTGTGTCTGAGCTGCATTCATTTCAAAAGTGGAATGAGCTACGCCCTAGAAAATTTTGAAAATACTGAAATTAAATACGTAACATCGAGTAAAATCTATGTTCTTTTAGAGAAAAAAAACTCACAATTTTCTCCATTTTTTTTATCAGTATAAAAAGGAGAAAAAAATCAATTTTTTGGAGTATCTACCTAAAAATATTTTTCTCAATTAATTTTTTGAGGAAAAAAATTTAATTTTTCTAGAATAAATTTTTCAATTTTTTTAAAGAAGAAAAGAGAAAAATCTCCAACCTTTTTGAAGTTTGAATAAATTTTATTGATTTATTTCTATATTATCATTTCGAAGAAGAAAAAATAAAAATTTTCCTGCAAGAAGAAATATACCTATGGTATTTTATTTTTTATTTTTTATTTTTTTAAATGTATAGGTATCTTAAGTTTTAGAGTAAAAATATTTTTCAATTAATTATCGGTGAAGTAATCTCTCCCTTTGTAAAAAAAATCTTTCAACTTTTTTGAAAAAAATAAAATAAAATAGTAATAAAATTTTTCGCAGAAAACGATCAGGTTTTTTCATTGTCGAAAACATTATCTCGAAATTTTTTTAAAGAAAAAAAATCCTCAATATTCCTCTATTCTTTGAGAATAGAAAAATATTACAAATTTTTTGTAGAAAATACATTATATTTCTTTAAAGTAGGTAAATATTCTTATTATTATCTCCTAATGTTTGAAGAAAGAAATCTCTCAATTATTTTAGAGAAAAAAAATCTTCAATTTTTGAATAGAAAATATTTCAATGTTTATAGCCCCAGACCCACAGTAAAAAAAACTTCACAAAACACACCTCTCAATTAAAAAAAAAAATCTTACAATTTTTTGAAGTAGGTAAAAATAAAATTATCTCTCATTTCATTTCTTCGAAGAAATCTGTTTTTTTCCTTTGAGGGGAGGGGATCGAAGAAATTTTTTTTCAATTTTTTCGTACATAAGAGATAAGAGAAAAAAAATAAAAATCTTCCAATTTCTTTCCTGAAAAATCTTCCTACTCCTTTACTCCAAGAAAACTTAATCTTTTTGGAGTAAAAAATATTTCAATTTTTATTGAGTCTCAATAAATTTAAGTTCTCATTTTTTTTTAAATCTCAATTTTTCGGAAAAAATATCGTTAATTTTAAAAAACGAAAAAAAAGAATTATTATCTTTTTTGGAATTGGATTGAAAAAAGGATAAGCTTAAGTAAAAAATTTTTAAATTTTTTTTGGAAAATTCCTTTTTTTAGAGAAATGATTTTTTTAATTTTTTATCTTCAGACATGTCAAATTGCCTATCAATTTTTTGGGGGGAACAAAAATTTAGATTTCTTTGAAAAAAATAATTATTTGTTTTTTTGGAGTAATTAAGAGTAAAACATATTTTTGTCAACCTTATTTGAATAAAATAGAATAAAAATTTTTTCAATTTTTTCAATTTTTTTAATTTTTTTTTTTTTTTTTTGGTGAGAAAAATCTCATTTTTGAATTCAGGCTCAGC
>FIZV01026452.1:0-11506 GCA_900050545.1 Trionymus perrisii | reverse complement strand
GTTGTACCATGTGCGGAGATAGATAAATGGAACACTGTAAAAAATATATTCCTCCTTCTAAATAACAGAGCTGCAACTTATTCGGTATTCTTCATTTTACATGTTTACCTAATATTGTGCGTCTGAATAACGGCGTCATAGATAAAATAATATAAACTACGACATTATGTGTGTTGTATTGTATTTTTTTATTAGAAAATCGACAAATAAATTGAAATGAGTAATAATAAATTTATCCTATGTCTATAAAAATGAGAAAAACAGGAGTGAAAAATCGAACCGAAACAAATCCGAAGTAAGTTCGTTATTTACCAGGTAATTCTATCGGAACTTCGGTCGTCGATGGTGTTGGCTTAGGATGATAATTATCTTTCCAAAAATTAGAATTTGTCACTAAATGCAAACACATTTTGGTACTATCGAAAATAACACTATTCGTTATGTAGTCTTCTGTATTCAGTAATCTGCAAGACACTCCGAATTCATCATCGGTTTCTTTACGATTGATTTGATCTAAGTTGCTGGCTCGGACGTTTTTATGTGTCTGAAATTCAAAATTGAATTGTGAAATTATTACAAAAGTAGGACAACGATCGACTGATGAAATTATCAATTACTTTTTTTGTATCTTTTTTCTTCTTGGCAACTTCATCTTCGATCGATCCGAGCAGACGCGACCACGTCTTTCATGTGCAACATCGAAACACCTGCGAAAAAGTGAAATTCAAAATAGATAAACTTTTCAAATGTTTCAAAAATATAAAATTGTAATTTATAGTCTTGCTTCAAAAAAACTTGAACCGATTAAAAAAACTGAAATTCGAAACGATTGAAAATGAAAGCAAAAACGTACTTAAAAATCTCAACAACATCAATTGATACTTTTGCTCGTTAATATATGTTAGCTGCGGTAGAATCTTCGTCGTCAGATCTGGCAGCTGAAGCTGTGGCATCGCTGTAGTGGCCGGTCTCGTTATTAGGTTGTATATGCGCCGAGCTTCTAACTTGAGAGGCCATCAAGTCTAAATTCTGAAATTATAATTTATCGGTAATTTGCATCGTTGCAATCTACAATCAATTGAACGTACTTGTAAATCGGGTGATACCGAAGCAGACATCTAGGAGAACACGCATTGCCACCATATCTTTCTTGAATATCTTGCTGTATAGTTTGTAAATCTGCTTCGCCGCCGCGCTCCTTAGGAAGAAATCATCATTATTAATTTTCACTCATTTGAACTGATTACAAAACGTAACCAGAGGTACTTAGTTCTAAGCTCAATGCAATAGCCAATTCTACCATAATTTCGTCATCTGTGTCTAGTTGTAGAATATCAGTCGAAGGGAACGCAGAAGCAGCACCTAAGATCGCTTCGACGTTCAACGAACTTTGATCAGATGACGGTCCGGGAGCTGTAATAAATTACAAAAGAATTACCATCGACTGAATATTATATTTTCGTCTTTCTTATTCGAGCTTCTAACCATCGAAGGCATTCGGTTCCAAAGATTCTTGCGACGGCTGTGCTACAGGTTCGCGTGATACCTCTGCTTCAGAAGTAGACGTCGCAAGGCCAGAAGTCGATGGAGCAGGCGAACTGCACCGCGTCGGAGTCGGAATAACGACTTTTCTTCTCACTAGTTTCGGTCTAAGTTCATGTCCGATGGCCAACTTGGCTGAGAAACTGATAACGGTGTCTTGACACAATAAAAAAGCGAAATACAGCTTGACTACGGTATTTATGGTTGATTCGCTTTGATGGCATACGTTCAACGAATGGACTATTTCAACTAGAGCGTAACCGCGGTCTCAATATGCGACAGGCCAGATATGCAGATGAAAGTAAACGCTGGAGTTTTTGGACGAGCTTCATGCAATCGCTACATTGTATCCACCATTAGGTGCGCCAGCTCTAGGGCATGTTCGATTAGTCTTTTATCTGAGACAGACTTCAGCGGTTCGGATAGATTCGCATCCAGGGTGAATTTTCCGATATTTTGGGGTCACGTGACTGCGATAATACGAGCGATTATGATCGGCTGGTAAAACACTTCTTGATCGAGATCTCGCGCATCTTGGTCTTCTTTTTGAATTTTTGTAACATTTTCCGAATATGACTCAACAAAGCGGTGTCCTTAAAAAGAAGTAATCGCGTTAAATTTTCACCAAATGATATACATAAAATAAAAACATCATCGATCGTTGATCTTTACCTTATAATTATGATACGTTTGACACATATAGAATAGCGGAGCTAGTAAAGATTTGGTGTGAAGAATAATACAAAACAGTGTAGGAAACGTTTAAAAAAGTCGTCGCTAAACTGATTGCGTTCGATCTCTGTATCACGCTGGACATATTTCTAGATGTCAGGATGCTTCATTCATCAAAGTGAAACAACTCGCGAATACTAAACTGATACTCTGGTGGTGCAGATTTGATCATTGATGCTCTGAAAATGCATAAAAAGTTGATTAAAGAAATTTATTTTATCTTTATGTTCACACCCGATGGCGAAACTCACTTTAATGTAAGGATAAGTAATCGTCATATAAATGGATCCTGGGTAGCCAAAGTATTTTCGTCATATAAGTGGATCGTGGGTGGCCAAAGTATTTTTGGCCTTATCTGTAGTATAGATAGATGCAACCATCCGGCGACATGATTACAGTGATAGCACTGGAATCCTGCACGTAAAAAAGAAACGAGCTTAATATCACGTTGAGATACAACTTCAACATACTTCTTCCGGCATGTTTACCTTGTTATAAATAAAAGTAACAAGCAAATAACGTATGTAAATACCACAAACAAAAGCCGGAAGTGAATTGAAAAAAGTATAAGTAAGTATGTAAATGAAAAACCCATATACCGTGTTTCGCAGTTGTTCGGTGGTTTTGGGATCTTCGATGGACTTGGTACCGGAATACGATACTTCGATAATCTGATCTATCAATCAGCAAGGTTCTTAACATTAATCTGAAAGGTGAATAGAATAATTAATTTTTAATTTTTCATCTTATCATCTTCATTTTGATTGAGTCTACTCTACCCAGTACCCACTCGGAGTGGGGTGTGCAGTGGAATGGTTGTTTATCAGTTATCTTTTATCTACTTACTACCGGTGTACCGGTACTACCCGTAGAGGCCGTAGAGCTAATTTTTATCATTTTTCGCGAAGTGAAGTAAACCAATTGTCAAATTATTCAACAAACTGAAATAAAAATTTTTCGCGTCTCATTAAAAGAGCGTTTCGGTGAAGTTGAAAACCATTTCGACAATGACAGCGAATACCCTTCCGTTTTGAAACGTGGTGGTGTTATTCTATTTCGCGACTATGGCCTTTATGACGTTAATTTCTACATGGTACAACGTACAACGTAAACTTGGTGGTTATTTTTAAATGCAACATTTTTATTTTTAGTATAAACGTGAGGGTGTAATGTTCTTTTATGTTTTACAGGTCTTATTTTTCTTTTCAGTCGACTTGGTTACAGATTTGTTTTGCAGAAATGGCTTTGGTGCAATCTAGCCAACTCATGTAAGAAGACGTACAAATCAATAAGAAGGAAGGTATCGATGTTCCTCGTATATTTGTCCAAGCCAAATTTAGAAAATTTTGAAGAACGAATTTAGCTCAGAAGTAAGCATTTTGAAAACGTTACTAAAATTATGCCCTTTCATGCGTGTACCTTGAATGATGATATAATTATTATTATTTGTAACGAATTCAACGCGATACTATCAACTATTAGCTCCCTCTGATGATACCCTAGCGTGTGTATTTCTTGAATAATGATGGATTTTGAATTTACCCTTGATGATTTTGATCTGTATTACTTCTATCTCACAGGTATTCTTAGACTCATAGGCGGTAGCTATTAATATCACAATTTCTCAAATGATGATATTATAGTTGAAATTACAGTGATGATTACCTCACTTCAGTTATTGAAGTATTTCGCTCCTATCTCATAAATTTTTGTGTCCCAAATTACACGTATTTGTGTTTTAGTTTTAGTGGTTAGGTATTTAAATGATAATGTTACAGTTCAAATGATTGATGATTACCGATTACTGGTTGTATGGATGTTCTTTGGGACTTCTCAATGTGTAAATACAAATACTTACAATTAATTGTGTATATAGATAGATATATACTATATATATGTATATATAAGATCTAAGTAGTATTGTGAAGTAAGTGTACTGTACTTACATTTACATTATTATTACAGGTGACTATATACATTCATGTACATAAAGTGCGGCGGTGGCGGCGTCTACGACCACGGAAACGGCAACTTAGAACTCTGAGTGAGTATTAAAACAGAATATCAATATTATGTATTTAAATGTGTGTAGTTATATGTTTTGAAGTTATGCGAACTTACATTGGTACTGTACTTCTGCGAGCCATTCCATGTATTCGCCGCAGACGGGACAGTTACCGCAGTTATCGCTGTTACGGCCTCGGAACAATATACTGCTCGCACATGAAGTACAAAGAGCGAGGTGCCCGCAGGGTGAAGCAGCCCAAATAAATGGTTGTAAGTCACAACTTGCGCAGCGTCCTGTACCGTGCCCGATGATTTTAGCGATTGCAAATACTCGTTCATTGCACCGCGGACACGGGTCACGATTTATTAATAGCGGTTCCAGACACTGCCTACAGGCCATATGACCGCAGCAGAAAGCAGCCGTGTCTGCTACGCGTTCCGCGCACACGTAACACACAACTTCTATTTCTATGTTGGCATCTAGCAACGAAAAAAGTAACATTGTATTACGTACGTACAAGACAAGGATTAATAATATTACCGTTTTCTTCTGCAGGTGGCACCGCGACTTGAGCTGCATCCGCGCCCACGTGTACTTCCGCATAAGCTGCAAAGAAAATAATATGGTTAGTATCAGAAATTAACAATATGTGGTTTGATTTCATAATTAGTTGAAAATTACCAATTTGTTGCTGAGGAGCAGCAGCATTTCCGTCGTCGTCGCTGTCTATTTCAATGTTTTCAATACGTCGCGGGGGAGCAGGCGCAGCGGGTTCTCTTCGGCGCCGTCTCCTGGCGACGCTCCTCGCTTGTCCAGCGGCGACTCCGTTTCTGCCTAGCTGCAGAGGAGCAACTGGTTCCGGTTCGTCAACCGCCTCCTCTTCTAGCCTTTCATTGTAAGGCATAAATCTTGGTCTACTGCCACCTCTTTCGCCGCCCGCTCGTCGTCGTCGTCGTGCTCTGGCTCCACGAGCGCCTCTCCCAGCGCCATAGTTGCCTTGGGCAGGTTCTACATCTGTAACAGAGAAGAAGTAAATTTTAAAGAAAAATAATAGCGTGTATTAGTGATATACTAATATACTAATAATCTCTTACCCCACTCCAGCTCCAAATTGACTACCTGCATCCCGGCATCACCAACTGGCGGAATTTGTTCTATCAGCAGAAGGGGAGGTGGTGGTATTTCGTGGTCATCCTCTTCGAACCTATGGATGCCTGGTTCTACATCTGTAACAGAGAAGAAGTAAATTTTAAAGAAAAAGTAATAGCGTGTATTAGTGATATGCTGATATACTAATAATCTCTTACCCCACTCCAGCTGCACATCGACTACCTGCACCGCATTCTCGTCGTCCGGTGCGATTGGATCTTCGTCTGAAAAAAGTTGAAAAGGAAATCAAATTACAATTAAAGAAAAAAATATTATTTATAATGGTGTTTTCTTCCATATACATACCTCGTTCGCGTGCCGCCTCTCTCGCCGCATCTGCTTCCGGCACATCCACATCCGGCGCGTGGTGGCCTAGGAAGCGGAGGAGCTGCTCCGCAGTTCGCTCTCCTTGAGCATACTCCTGCCAGGCGCGATCTATTTGCCGTCGGTGAGCGGCTTGCCGACCTCCCTCACCCCAGTGTATTTCCTGCCCCGCGGCTCCTTGCAAGTAACGTTGGTATTGGGCGTTATTTGTTTCCATCATTCCTCCTAGTGATGCCGATAAATGAATTTAAATTTATAGGTACCTACGTAGAGGCACTGAGCATACTTACGAAGAAATATGTCATACGCCGGCCGATGCTGCCTGATCAGCATTTGTTCTGGTAGGCGTCTGTTTAGCGCCTCTTGCTCGTTGTTGGTTCTCCTCGGCTGCATATATACCGAGATAATATCTCTTTCTGTAAACCGAATTAAAAGTTTGGTTTTTAAAATTTAAATAATAATATTGCATTTATATTGTTTTCTTACTAGGGAACCAGTAGGTGCGCAGGTATAAGTAAAACTCTTGAGCCTGCGGTGATGCCCGCACGTACTCTCGCAGGATGGAGAATCCCAGTGGGATATCTGCGGCTGGGAGCAGCGGCAGCGCAGTTGCCATTGAGTAGATTGTAAGCAGTGCCGGATTCGCCCGCAGGATGGTCGTGCTTAATCCGCGATCGGCGCGATTCCGTCGCAGGGCCTGCACAAAATGAAAGTAGCATCCAAGTATGCGGACGTTTGGCCAAACGACCCGTATAGCCCGCTGCAGCGCCAGCTCAAAGTCCGTAATGATTACGGCTGGGCGCATGTTCGCTACCACCCGCTGCAACGTCTGCAACACCTCGACGTAACACACGGCATTGCGTCGCCTCATGACCGCCCAGCAAACCATAAACATTGTGTTGAAGGAGGTGGCCATGATGATGAACAACTGCGTGGCTTCCGGGATGTTAGGGCACGACCTAAACGTCCCATCCATGCTTAAGGTCGTGTTTTCCTGGGTGAGTAGGCTGTAAAACAAAACATTAGGTAATTGAACATTTTTTTTTTCTAATTATTCTCGTTATTGTTCACAGTTTTGGTACTCACTGTCGCAGTTGAGGTGAAATAAACAGGACCGAATGGTTTCCGACGGGTTCCACCTGTAGCGGGTCACCGGTTGGCGTATTTGGCCGCATGATAAATCGTCGGTACCGTGTATCGTTCAGCAGCAGGTCTGCTAATTGGCGTAGCGTGGCGGGTGCAGGTGGAACTGTCTCTTCCCTCCACCTCTGCATCTGCCTCCTCATGGAAAGGTAATTCATGCGGACCAAGACCTCTTCGCTGCGCCTGTCAACAAATTTAACATTACATTGCGCTGCAACATTTCCATAGGGTCCATGATGGGAGCACGGTACTTACCCGTACATCACTCTGTTGAAGATAACCTTCAAGTTTTCATTTGAGGTGCGGACTGCGCGACGCAGAGCTACATGCGCCTGCAGTACGGCTCTGTTGATTTCAACGTCTTCTCGTGCGTGTTCATGCGCATGGGACCGGCGAGTCACGCGCATATTTGCGTCAACATTCACTGAAAAATATTAGTAAAATTTTGAAATTGAAATAGGTACGTAATTTTCAAAATTTTTTGTAATCATACTGGTGAGGTTGCATGTCCGATGTTTACACCGCAGCCGAAGGCCTCCGTTCGCCGTTCGTCCATGCAACGTGTAAGCATAACCGTCAAAAAGATAGTTATTCCCCTTCGTGCTTTCGGTTACAATTACGAACTCATCATCCGCCATCTGAAACGATATAAATTATTTGTATGTATGTGTGTATGTACCTAGTTAATTAATACCCATTTATTTGTGTTTGCAGGGTTCTCATAGAGAATCCATCGTCGAATTTAATAAAATGAGAAAAAGTGGATTTCCAATGGGCGTACTATATTCAACAACTGTGCAAAGAAGTACGTTTTGAAAACTAGTACGGTTAAGGTTATCAATTATTGAGATTTTTTCCCCTTATTTAATGCTTTAAAATGTTTCAGGTATCGAATCATCGATACGAAAACAGCTCAAAAATGTAATTTAATCCTACTGAAGTGAATGATGATTCCAAAAATCAAATTCATCTCAGGCTATAATCTCTCATTGTTACCAAGTTCTCGTTTTATTAATTTATATTTATGTACATAATTATTTTCAGTTGATTCGTATCAATCATGAAGTTGATTTCCTTTTTCCAGAATAAAATGTATATCAAATTAGCAGATTCGGCTAGTCAAAGCTGTATCGAATTGGTGAACAGTGCATTGAATTTTTTGATTCGGTTAAAGATTTCAAAAGTTTCGATTTCCTTAAAGCTACTGCTCAATTGTGTCACATGGATACCTCGGTTACCCAGCAAATTCAGCAGAACATCTTCCCGCAACTCTACGTCATTTATCGCCTGCGAAATTCAAGTTGTTCAGAAAAACGGCCATTCTAGCGCTACTTGTACTTCCTACGAAAGTCGAGCTCATCAGGTTTAAGGTATATTTCTGTTTCAAAAATTTATTATTTTTCAAGTTTTCTTTTTTTAGTGGTATTCAAGACGTAGAAGTAGCTCGTGTAGAGTGTACATTTCGCTAAAAAGTGTAACACCTACTCGAGCAGATGTAAAAAGTTAAACTTTCAACAGCGCCTTGTTTTACTCCTCCAGGAAGCCAAGCGAAGCAAGTGAAAATTAAAAAATATCCGATGAAGACGCTTGGAAAAACCTCGGTATTTGGCAGAAACTGTGTTTCGAGCGTCAGATACTTTTACTGATCTTTTTTTTGTAGAAAAATTATCCTTCACGTTGTCCAATTTTGAAGGAATCGGTCGTTTCATAGATAAGTTTACCTTTATGTATACCTATTTGAAATTATTCATCTACTGATATTTGTTTTTATTTATTTCAGGTCGAAAAGAAGCGACACATTGGTAACGATATCGTCAACATCGTATTTATAGATGGCGGACCAACATTCATGAGCCAGTTTAATCCTACATTTATAAAATCTCAATTCACACGTATCCTTTCAATGTGAAAGATCAGTTAAATTTAGTGTACAAAGTTCCTACATTTACCTACTTTCATTGAAAATTAGCTCGCAATGCAAATGCAATGTAAAATTTCAAAAATTTACTTCTGACGGTAACGTAATAATTTTATTATGTGCTTTCGAACAGAACCGCTACGTAGATAGGTACCTATACCTAAAGCTTTTAACTGGAAGGCAGTACATTTACCCTACATAGAAAAAAATTTATACATTGGTCAAATAGATTACTACGACAAAGGAGAGAATTTAAAAAGTTGGTCACGTTTTCCAAGAAAATAAACGCGAAATTTCATTAAATTGTAACATTCGCGATTGTTTACACAATGTACTAAAGCGTTCATGTAATTTACTTGTAGGTTTGTTTATTTATCTAGATTGTTCGATTTTTGTAGTTCATCGCCCTTGTGCCAATGGTAAATGTTAATTTGTTATCTATGTTCTTGTACGAGAATTGTTGAACTGGAGCAAGTTTATCCTTCGTCGATATTGCGATTAATTGTGTTTTGGAAATTCTTGAGAAAATATTTACTCGACTTGCTAGATACGTTTTGTAAAATTAAGCGTTAAACGTAGGAACTCGTAAAATACAGTACCTATCTAACTAGTTCGTTAGACAATGAAAATCATATTTTCCTTATAAAAATTATTAGATATATTCGCTTTAATTAGTTACCACATCGAAGATAGCAGTTATAGACTGACAATATTTTCTGAAGAATCGGTACCTCTGTTTGGACCATCATTACCATGCCCGCCTATTTTCAAAGACCCTCAAGCGTTTCGAGAATTTTTACTTGTAAAACGTGAGTGCATTAGTGATTTCGAAGAGGGTATTTGATGATGAATATTTACGAAAATTGTATCGATTTGCAGTTATAAACAGGCAGCTTTTAATACGCCTACATTTGCTAAAAAACGAGAACTAACTTTGGACATGTTGATTAAAGATCTATATTCCGAGCACATGAATGATACTAATCGAGTGGTAGGTATTCGTCAACGAGGTGAAAATTCATCCTTGATTTTTGCTGTTGGTATCTCTACCTAGCTACCTATATGCTATATTTTTACCTCTGAAAAATATGCTAAAGTGCTATTTTATTCGAGCCTATTTGGATCAAAAATTCTTGGCAAAGTATCGACCTTCAACCTATTCGTTTAAAATGAATTATGTTGTAACGGCGCTTTTTTTTTCTTTTTTTTCATAAATCTTCAAAACTGTTCATTTTAACGGCTATCAAAGCTGACCGTTCTCGGGTTGTGGTACACCATACACATAAACAGATTGGATAACCGCCACGCTCTAGATATCGCTAATTTAGCAATAAGCAATCAAACATTTCGTAGAAGCTTTTGGTATAATATTTCAGAAATTCGATGTCAATACATCTGATATCCAGGTTTGTAAGAAATGTTTTTACTACAGTAAGATTTTGTAGTTTGAGGTGTCTTTTTGAAATGATTGAAACTGACCTTTACATTGCTATCTTGCGAAAAAAAAGACACAACGTTTGATGCGCAACTATCAGATTGGTAGTTGTGTGGTAGAAATCGTGCGATAACGTAATGAACTAAGTATATGTGAAATGTTTTACGTTGTTTTACACATTTACTGTTTTCCTTTGTTGTCAACTGTGCAACTGATTTCATTTCGTATTTCAACTGCATCGTCTTTATTTGACAGTTCGTATCTTTACATGCCGGTTTTTTAAAGTGTCGTTTTTGATATGTTGAGACGAAGATAGTTTTGCTTTACTTCTTTCCATGTTTATTTTTTTGCTTCAGTAAGCATTCAATTTCAATTTTACTATAGTCTGTGAAGTCCCAAAAAGTCGATAATAACTCATGTTTCTGTACGAGTTGTGTACCTACTACCTACCTATTTTGTTTTGAGAAAACCAATAGGCGGATTAACGTAAACAAAAATTTACTGAAATTATTTTATTCAAAAAAAAAAAAATGAATCTAACCCATAATATTTTAATTCTATGTGCAAAAATGAACTAAAATTCTTGGCTAATTCTATTTTTGGCAACTAATATTGCGTTTTGAATAGCGTTTATAATGTCACGTATACATAGGTACGTATATGTATAACTGTGTTTCAAATTTCAATGAAAGTTTGAACAAGTTTATAAAGTTCGTCGACGAGATTTTTACCTCTCAATTTCATTTTGGAAATGTTGAAATTTATTGTTCAACCGAGATCCATCACGTTAGGCGTAAAACGAGATCCAGTTATGTAATATACATGTGCTTGAATGAAGTGAAAAATGAAAATTGTTTTTCTAGTCGCTCGTTTACTTTCGTTGCTTGATAGCACTAAGCGAAATGAAGAGGACCGGGTAAGTTTGAAAATTTTCGATCTTTTTTTTGTTGTTAAATTGGGTGTACTGGCAACAAAAATATTTTTCCCTTTTTTCCCCTCTTTTTCTACCACATGATACGGTACCTTTTAAAAAGGTCCACAATTTAATTTTTTCGAAGATGTTAAAGGACCATTCTTCTTACAAAATTTTCTAATTTTCAAAAGATTTCAAATTTTGAAAAATTTTAATTTCTCAAGAATTTCTGACATCTAAAAAATTTTAATTTTTGAAAAATTATATTTTTAAATATTTTTAATATTCTAAATTTTTTAAAAATTGGGTATTAGTGATCATATTTAATTAATATTTTCTTTC
>FIZV01026405.1:0-14113 GCA_900050545.1 Trionymus perrisii | reverse complement strand
TTGACTTTTATCAATTTTTTTTATTTTAAAAAAATTTTTGTTTTTATAATAATATTGTTGAAATCAATCAAATTAAAAAAAAAAACACCAATGAAATCGAACCAACGATAAAAGAAAAACGATCCTAAAAATACTAATTTCAAAACAGGCGCAAAATCGAAATGGAAAATTTCGCAATTCTAGCTCCTCTCCTCTTCTGCCAAATTAAACATTCAAACCATTGATCAAAAATCACCCTCACGTTGCTGTCCCCCTAATAAATTACCCATAGGTAAAATTACGACAGTATAAAGTTCAATTACATCGACGCACTTTCCTGAGGTATTCGAATTAAGAATTCGTATTGGATAAATTTTGACATTTAACACGCCGCACAAGTTCTAAATATTTGATCGTTTCGATGATGGCGAAATTTCTAACGTAACTTTACGTTATATAGTCCGCTTTGGTTTCACCTCTCTTCGCACATGCTGTTAAATTACTCGAGAGTTCAATATAAGTCGAAACTATTTCAACATTTGGCCAAGGACATCATCTCTAGCTCTTTTCCCTTCTTTGACGAAAAAAGAAGAAAAAAAGTTCATCTATAAAAATCGAACCATATACTAGAGGGAAGCCTTATATACGTGTGGTAGGTAATAATTTTCACAATTCGTTTTCGCAATTCTACGACAAGAACGTAATCGAGCGAATCTTTTTATAACCGAACTTTGACCCGTGGTTTAAATCCGAATATACTCGTAGTAGGTAGAGGTACATCTTTTAGAGCTCGGTTGGAAATTCCAAATTATAGGATTTTTTCCACCCTAAACGCGAGTTGGAAAAGTAATTTCGCAGATGTTATGTCTTTAGATGAAATATCGGTCTTCGGAGCCGCGTATTCGGACATTCGTGACAGTATACGTATGCGAGACTTCGAAAGCACAAAAAAAACAATAGCGTGTCTGTCAATCACATCCTCGTGTATAGACAAGCCACACACACGTCCTCGACACTTTCACCTTCCATGGCATAAGCTCCCCTTCTTATCTTCGACAACGTGGTAGGTTCTTCTCGAAGAAAGAAATCATCACCGGAGACCGACTCATTTCTAATTGACGCGTAGTAATTAATATCAGATTACTCAGCCAAGCCAGTTCGAGTTTCGAATGGAAAAACTCCATAGCTCAGATTCTTTAGATTAATTTAAAATGTAACTCGTCGCAAGGATACGTATGATGAATGTCCAGTAAAATGAGGAAATTGTAGCATTTCGAGTGATCGACGATTTTTTAATTTGAAAATGTCCCTTTAGATGCCTTGATTAACCAACGAAAAGACCACGAGCCTGATCTCTCGCCATATTTTCAAAATGTACACCCACAGAGACCCTCTTGTCGTTTTTTGCTGATAACTCTTCAAAAACTAGTTTAAACGAAAAAATGAACTGAACTGAAATTAAAGTACATAAGATTTTAGACAGAAAAGCACATATTCATCTTTTTCCAAAAGTGAACGGGTGGCTCAAAAACAACCGTCAAAATATACAGTGTGAAAAAACCTGATCCAAGCATTTTTCATAAATAAAATACCGAATAACTCTTCAAAAATGAGTTTAAACCAAAAATTGATCTGAACTGAAATTAAAGTACACAAAATTTGCGACAGAAAAGCATATATCCATTTTTTTCGAAAAGTGAACGGGTGGCGCGAAATTGAGCGTCTAAATATACAGCGAAAAAAACTAAAAATTTCTAAACATTTTCAATAAGTAGGATATCTAAAATAACTCTCGAAAAATGAGTTTAAACGAAAAAATGGTCTGAACTGAAATTAAGGCATATAAAATTTGCAACAAAAAAGCATATATTCATTTTTTTCGAAAAATGAACGGGTGGCGCAAAAACAAACGTCAAAGTATACAGGGTGAAAAAAATTGAAAATTTCCAATAATTTTTCCTAAAATAGGATATAATTTTGAGGATGGGAGTTTTTTAGGGGTACATGATGTTATCATTCTCAACTTTTTTCTGCTCTCGGTACATTCGGCTGGATCCAACACTTCGCTGTCGTTTCTCGACACTGAATCTTTATAGGAATTAAACACCAGTCGAGAGAGCTCTGCATCTTCGTCGTGAAGAGTAAGTAACTCTTTCACCTAAATAATTCATGGGTAATCTTCGTTAAGCTTTCGCTTCGCCACTTCTCTCCATATTAAGCTGTGTGCACCGTTTGTTGATAAAGTTAATGTGGCTGAAATCGTTTTGACAAACGAGTATCTTCGAATTAATCAACTGCCTCTATGTGCATCCCTCTTATCTCTCTGGCGGATACAACGTATTTATACAGTTTTGCCAGTCGACTTAACATGTACCTACCACCCACTCTTCTAAAATATGTATTTATTTGATTAGCTTTAGGAAAAATTTCAGCACTCGTCTACGTCCATTGAAAGGGTTTTCACGGTCCAGCAACACCGCCCTCAACCGTTATCAGATCTTTCGTCTATATTTGCACCCCTTATCACACGCCCCTGATTCTGTTAATCACGTATCTACGTATCTGTAACGTGCTTTCCAAATCCAAGTTGGAAAAAAGAATCCTCTCCAAGGCAAAGGTATATTTCACCTTCTTACGCAGTACAAGAAGCACATACACTACACCTTGCTCCGCATAGATCAATAAAGGACGACCCAAAGTACACCATGAAGTATATGTTTGTCTTAATAAAAAGGGGCTATTTCCTTCCCCTTTTATAACGTTTTTCAAACATTCAACCGAAAAACTTTTCCAATTATCAACGGTTGCCTAAAAATAAAAAAAATACCTCGGTACGACCAAATGAGAGAACTACGCTACAAGCCGAATTCGGCCCAAACAAAATTAAAATTGAGCCAACAAATTTATCGCAGGTATTAGAATTTTGTTGATAAAAGAAATAATGTTGAATTATCTGAGCTATGTAGCACCGTCATTGGTTCGTTGGTTCGTTTCTTGGACCTTTCTCTACCGCCGAACGCGAAAACTTACATAAAACTTGGGAGCAAAACTTTCTTTCGGAGTGAAAAACTTTTCAGCACCGTATTCCCATCGTCTGTTCGCTTCTCGAGCTTTCTTTACCTGTACCTAAACGAGAAAAAGTTTTATTTCATCTTCTCTCCTCGTTTTATTATACCTTCTCCTCGCCTTCTCACAACTCCATCGAGATTTGTAACAGTCCACAGTGGGGTTTGAACGGTGGCTAATCATCATTATACATAATCATTGTTTAAATACTCCCCTATGTTCTTACTTTTACCCTCGATTTTCAACGTAAACTCGAAAAGTGTTCTTTTGCTTCATTTTAAAATAATCAAATTCGCAACTCCATGGTCTGAAAAATTTTCATTTCCATTTTGAAACCACATTTCAGTGATACATTTCCATCTCGAACACTTGAAACGCCCTCATCGTAATTTTGGAATCATTCAAAACTCACTGAACTCCCCATGCGGATGCATTTCATCACTTTAAACCTATTCTCGAACAATTTACATGATCTAGATTTCAAATGCTAACTATACAAAAATACGAAAAAAATACTACACTAAAAAAAAAAACTTCTCAAACCCTAGCGGATTCAGCACCACACTAGTCGTACCTATTTCTAAGCAAACGTAACGAAATTCCGATTTCCAAGTCATGAATATACAGTGTGTTCGAGTGAATGTTGAAAAAACACCAGGTTACTTTTCGATTAGGCAAATTATTCGACATTTATGCACAGTTACGAGACAAGGAGCGCAGTTATGCAACTTAATAGACTTTAGTGCAATGCTCATTGTTCGTATTGCTCCCATTCTACATTTAACAGTGATTTCTACGTTTTTTCTCTCTCTCTCTCTTCCAAATTCTTCCATTTTCCCCACAATAAAAACCCTCCCAAAAAATATCGCAGTCGATAGTTGTATTTACGCGAAAGAAGTTTCATATTCCCTTCACTGATCCATTCGCCCATCTTGGACGACCCATTCAGAACGCGTTAACCGACTGATAAATCCATTTGTTACGAGATGATGAAATGAAAACCAAACTGAGAGAAGGGGCGAGATGTATTGACAGTTCGTCTCTTCCTAGACTGATCTGCTATTTTCAAATATAACGAAAATTCTTTTTAAATTATCCTTCGACCGGGCTCAATGTGTGGGTGAGGGGGCAAAAGGACGACGAAGGCATTCGAAAATTAATCTACCCGCGTGGCCAGATTCCTTGTAAATGCCGGTCGCACCCTCTTTGTGCGCGAAAATACCCCATTTTTTGATTTTTTTTTTTTTCATTCTTTTTCGATTTCTTATAAACACGCTGAGAAAACGTTGCTTTCTTCGTTAACAATGTAATATAAAGTGAGAGAAATTATTTCTTAAGTGAGGTTTCTCCCATTTCTTTAAGAGATAGTTTCGCTGCAGGCTTGGCTGATGTACTTAGTTTTTTCTGGTTTTGTTTTCGAGGTGACTTGACAGAAAAGGAGGAGCTTGAAGTTTAAATTGCCATATTAGGACACCTTGTATTTGGTCCAGTTGTTGTAATTATGGTAAACATTGCATTTGGCCAGAAAGAACGAGCTTCGAAGCTGAACGAACGATTTACCGACAATTTGAAATAACAATCCAAAATATTGATGTTTGAAAAACAAAAAGGAATGATTCAGAACAATTTACTAAAAAAATGATTCAGTCGTTCGTGAACGATTCATTATAGAAATGATTCAGTCGTTCACAAACGATTCATTATGAAGATGATTCAGTCGTTCGTGGACGATTCGTTATAAAAATGATTCAGTCGTTCACGAACGATTCATTATAAAGATGATTCAGACGTTCGTGAACGATTCGTTATGAAAATGATTTAGACATTCGTGAACAATTCGTTATGAAAATGATTCAGTCGTTCACGAACGATTTATTGTGAAGATAATTCAGATGTTCGTAAACGATTCGTTATGAAAATGATTCAGACGTTCGTAAACGATTCGTAATAAAAATGATTCAGTCGTTCGTGAACGATTCATTATGAAAATGATTCAGTCGTTCAAGAACGATTCATTATGAGTATGGTTCAATTGTTCCCGAATAATTCACTCATAAAACAATTTAGCCTTTTATAAACAATTTTTTTTAAATGATTCAATCGTTCGCGAACAATTTGCGAGAAAATCTTATAGAAATTAATCATTTTTACACAATTCACCATAAAGAAAAATTGTAAAAAGAATTTACTAGAAGTAAAAATTCTAAAAAATTTCAATTCGTGAGTACGCATATATGGACAAGTTCAGTTTATGAACGAGTCGTTCGCTGATCTTTCATGATTTGTAACCTGAATTTGAACGATTTCGTGAACTTGCCCATGTCTACTCGTGGGTCAATACTTTTCCAACAAAGATCACACGATATTTAACTGATCACCCAGTGTTGCCAATTTTGCTACACGAACAATAATCACTGAGGAAATCTTGACCGAATAACCAACTCTCATCTTTTTGTTCCAATATTAACAAATTCTCGTCCAACAAATCTGAACCAATCTACAATATTACTTTTACGAATTGATCCCTCGAACTCAAGCATTCAACTGTGATTACCCGACTTCAAATACACGTACAAGTACATGTATACCTATATCGCACATGCGGCGACCCGGGCAATACCGAACAAGTAAACTCGACCGGACAGAACGCACTCTCGTATTCAATTATTCACCAAATCCATCACGTCTTTGGGAAGACAAAGCGAGCAGTGAGCCAGTGCGATGGTGAAACAAAAAACTTTGTTGGCATACGACGACCGCTAGGACAACGAGAAGAAAATAATAAAAGGTAAAACTAAATCCTATGTACACTACAAATCCCTTACCGGGGCTAAAAACTTAACAAATAACCAACGGGACAGCATGGAAAAACTTTTATATTATTCGTTTTGCAAATAATCCGTACTTTTCTGCTTCTTGTGGGTCGTACTACGTACGTAGATACTTTCTCGTGCGCCAGGAAGTATAAAGAAACTCTCAATACAGGCGTAGGTAGGCTTATTGTAGGTGTACCAAGACTTCGATATTGGTTCACATGACCGAGCTCTTTACGTTTATACACACGAGCAAGAAAGAAAAGAAAGAAAAAAGAAACGCTATTAGTTTTAGAACACCGAAATACCTAGTAAAAAGAAAAAACGAAGAAAATGGAAAAAAACCGTCCAAGTTGGCTGCTCGTTCGTCAGCTCGGCTATATAATCCACACGAGCTCATTTTTTCCCCTTTTATGGAGCTTTGCTTTGCCCCCCTTCTACCCCGGTACACCAACTCCGCGTATGAAAATCAATCATCGAAAATTTATCAACGCCAACAATATACGATATTATAAGGCGAATAAAAATTTAATTTTCTTCGTCGTCGTGTAGTATTTGGCTAATTTAACGCGTCTCTCACCTCGCTGCAGCTTACAGTCGCGTCGTGTAATAATTTCAAACACGAATGCAGCCTCGAACCTCGTTCCAGACTCGGCTTTTCAATTTAAAAAGAATTTTTTCCTTTCCTCGTGACGGCAATTTTATTTCTTGTTGATAACGTTGCCGTGAATTGCACCCCTGGTTTTTTTCCACCTTCAAAGAATTACAATTTCCTTCCTTAACGGCTTAATAAAAGAATTGAAAAATATCAACCATCGTCGTTTTGCAAAAGGCCGGGCAACGAAGGCGGAGTTTTATTAACACAGGTATTTTGGGTTTACGAGGGCACCGACAAAGAAAAAATTATTCGTAGGTTTTTAAAGCGGTCGCCGAGCTCGCAAGGTCATTATTATTTCCTACAAAATGGGCTTTTTTCCCCTTTGGTCGCCCAGTTTACCTTATATAAGCTTCTTTTGTTATGTAGATCTTTGTCGTCTTGTGTATAGGTTAATAAGATCTTTCCCCTCGCCTCGCGCCCATGGGTGGTATTTTTACTCGTACCCAGAGTGAGAGAGAGGCTGATAAGGTGGATTTTCTGTCGCTAAATTCAATTTCCAAGTCGATGTTGCTCTCATCGCAGCAGTTTCACGAAGAACACGTGCGAAGAAAACAGAATTTCTCAAAAGTTTGCCGAAATCTAAGCTAATGGTACGCAAATAATAAGATGCATTTGTGGCACAGCTTAGACGTTTCATTGCCTTAGGGATTATGTAAAGTATAAAGTGACACGGTTGCCTGTACCGTGTACCCTTATCCCTTGCCTACACATAAGCACCCTACGAGCTCGCATCGTTCACGACGTCGATATCTAAAAAGCAGCTATTTTTCTACGTACAAATGCTCATTTCCGGCACACAATACGTGGTAATTTTTTACAAGTACGAAATTTCCATCACATATGACCGGATACTTTATACTCTCACCATTGTCATCTGACCATCTTCCATTGGCACAAACATTTCACGCCATTCATACGAAAGGTACACATAAAGCGCCCACCGATGATTATACGCGTAAGAAAAAACCACACCGCGATTATACCAACAGAGGGCTCGGAATCGAGCGAGAACATCGCAAGGCAGGAGGAGGAGGACTCTGGCATGGAGAAATTTGTCTCGACACGATCAAATGGTTCGCATTAATCATCTTTACCATCCATAACGCGATGATAGCACACGACACTTAAATACGCAACTTTGAGACGAATCGATTCGCTCGCGTTCTCGATTCATAAATTATTATTCTCTCCAGTCACCCCTCCCGTCACCAACCGGCTGAAAAAAATAACGCTCCAGCGCCTTCTTTTTAGGCAGCGGGCACATTCGAGCTGAGCAAATTGCGGTTTGTGTTTGGACCCCGGTATCGTTAATGGTATTCGTAGGGGGACGAGACGTTCGCCACCGCTGCCGACAACGTCGTTTGTCGAAGCGGAAATTTGATTAATGTTGTATCAAATGCGAGTTTATAGAGGTCGCGAAGCTTTTTATTTTCGCTGGTGTCGTCGTCGTCGTCGTCGATGGATTTGTAATTTTCAAAGCCGTCTACAAAGTAGTTTGCCAAGTAACAGGAATCGATCAGAGTCTTTTATTATATGACTGGTAGAGTAATTTTAGACGAATTTTAGCGAAACGAGACGTCGATATGGTTGAATTGGCGAGAAATTGGTACCAAATGGAAATCAAAATGATCTATGATTGGATGTATGTACCTACGTAACTTTCGAAAAGATTCGTTCCATTTTCGAATGAGAGATTTATATAAAAAATAATAATTTTGCAAAAAAAAGTTGTAAGAAAATTTTAAATGAAATTTTGTCCAGAAAAATTAGGAGTAAAAATTTGAAATTTTTTAGTAATGAAAAATTATCAAGTGGGAAAAATTTTTAATTTATTCTTTTGAGAAGTTCTCGATTTTTTTTAGACAAAAAATTAAGTAAAAAAAAAATACAGACGAATTGAGAATTTCCTCTTTTTTTCCAAGTTTATTAAAAAAAATTTGACAAAATTTTAAATGAAATCTTGTGAGAAGATATTGTATTTTTTTTAAATAATTTTTCATAGTTGAAAAAAGTGAAATGAAAAAATTGACAAAAAATTTTTAGAGGCCTAATTTTAAAAATAATTGTAAAATTTTTTAATAAAATTTCAATAGTAAGAATAATTTAAAAATCAATTTGAGCGAAAAAAATACGAAAATTTTTAGAGACTAAATTTGTGAAAAAATATAGGTAGGTAATTTTAGTGATAAAAAATTGTAAGTATGGTGAAAAAAATTTAAATAATTTATAAAAAATTTTTGAAAGCACGTGGAAAAATTATAATTTTTTTTCACAGGTGAAAAAAGAGAAAAATAATTGTAAAAAATTTTAATAAAATTTCAATAAAAAGTAAGAATAATTTAAAAATTAATTTGAGCGAAAAAAAAATACTAAAATTTTTAGAGACTAAATTTGTGAAAAAAAAGTAAAATTTAGAAATTTTTTAGTGATAAGAAAATTGAAGGTGAAAAAAATTGAAATAATTGATAAATTTTTTTTGAAAGCACGTGGAAAAATTGTAACTTTTTCTTCACAGGTGAAAAAAATTTGAACATAATTGATGAAAAAAAGAAATCGAGATAAAAATTCTAGTAAAATCTCTATTTTTTCATTAAAAAAAAAACAAACTTATATTTGAAGAAAAATTTTGAAAATTTGTAACTGGAAAAATCAATTTGAAAAAAATTATGAGTAGGTATGACAATTTTGAATGAAATTCAGCCAAAAATGATTGAAAAATATTTTTTTTTCTCTGTTTAAAAAATTATGAACAAAAAATTCAAAAAAATTTAGACAAAATTTCATAAAAAAAAATAAAAATGAATACAAGAATTTATAATAAAATTTTAAAAACATGAATTTGTGAAAACAAAATAAAAGATAGAAATTATTAAAAAGTGCTAAAAATATGATTTTGAATATTTTCCCAATTGAAAAAAATTAAAAGATGAAGGAAATTTTGGAATAAAATTTATAAAAAATTTTGAGAACACAATTATGAAGAAAAATCAGTTGAAAAATTTACAGAAAAATTTAGAGTATTTTTTTTTCAACGTTGAATGAGAAACATCTTAATTACCTATTCCAAATTCCAAAAAATTGTGAACTAGAAAAAGAACATGAATTCAGGAAAAAAATTATAGAGCAATAATTTATAGAAGTAAATTCAAGGAAAAATATGAACAATGTTCTCAAAAATAAAAATTGACGTATAGAGTCGAAAATTGTAAAATACATGGAATAAATTTATGACAAAATTTGTGAACAAAATTAGAAAATTTTCAATAAAATTCTGCCAAAAAATGGTGAAAAAATTTGAAGAATTTGTTGAAGTTGAGAACATTTTAAATGAAAAAGTTAATACATACCTATAACAAATTTCTGAAAGCATAATTTTGAAAAGAAATAGTCAAGAAATTTTTAATGATATTTTGGCAAAAATAGTACTTAAAAAAATAATTTTGAATTTTTTATAAGTCCAATAATTGAAATAAATAAAAAAAAAAATACAATAAGTAATTTTGACAGGAAAAATTGGTTTTGAAAAATTTAGGAATAAATTAGAGTAAGTAAGTACCTAAAGCTTGTTAAAAAACACTGACTTTTTTTTCAAAAAATTAAGGCATGATTTTATTTAAAAAATTTAATAAAGTTTTGAATGAAATTTTGACAAAAAATATTTTTAAAAGATATTGTGTACCTAATATTAATTTTTTTTCAAGTTAAATAGAAGAAAAATCGCATTAAAATTTCAACATACTACAACAACATGACCCCCCCCCCACAAATGCAAAATTTTTGCGAAAATTTAAACTGAAAAATCCCCCCGCCCCCAACAAAAAAAATCTCTGCAAAAGTGAAAGCAAATTTCAGACCAATTCCAACATCGAAAACCTCACCTCTGTACGACTTTTGGTTCACGAGTTATAGACAATCCTAATTTGCAAGACGAATTGCCTACCCTTATCCCCTTTTCATTACAAAACAGAACACACTTCAGACAACATCGTTAAGCTTAGCGACCGAAGCTGGTCATGCAATTAAGACTTTTTTCCCTCGTTTTACTCGAGTAGAAAAACTACGCAATTAAATTTTCTGCCAGAGTGATTTTAAATAATTTTCTAAAAACTCGCCAGTCGAACATGAAATGGAATTTGAAAAAGAGGGAATAAACTACCAGCGGTTTTTTTTTTTTCATTACTTTGACCACATGTATGGCTTTTTTGAGGTCACCGAGTATAGTTGAAAATTACTTTTTTTTTGTAAGTGCCCGATTCGCTCGTAGCACAACGGGGAGGGAGTCATTGGAATTGGGTTCGTAATATGGACAAGTGATGCCTTTCTAATTGAGTAAGTATACTCGATCTATTCGCTTATACAGATGTATGAAAAAGTACCTATCTATTAAAAATAAGTGCATTAATTTTTCTATTAATGCTATACGAGGCTACTGCGATAATCTTGGCCACGATTACAAATCGTTTCCGGATAATTTGCATTGTAAAACGTTTTACAGCACTGGCCCCCTTGTCCGGATTGTTAAGTCTTTTAATGTACAATAATTAATACTCGCATTTGTAAGACCCTCCGATGACGCGTCCAGTTATTACCTCTCACCTACGAAATACACAGTCGATTAATACACCGGCCAGGTCGCCAGTTAGGGGGCACGCTGGGCATAATGCAATACATAAATTACAGCATCCACCAGCGGACACATTTCGCGTCGAACGAGATCGTTATCCCCGAAAGAAAGCGAGGCCCGAAGGGTCGTGCTGATACGAGTAGGTATACTATACTATGGAGTTACTTATACGATACGATAGGATAGCTCGGCCTGACGATGCAGCGCTCTAGAGCAGGCAGGCGTGGTGCGGTGGTGTTTCGAGGGTGGACATTGTTTTCACTTTATGTTGACTTTAGAATCATCAAACAAATTTACTCGGATGTGCAATTTAGGGGCTTTAATCATACGACGGCGTCAGTCGCCATGGCAACAGCTAAGCCCTCGAGCTAACGAGAACAGTTGACCATAGCTTAAATAGTCTCTACCAAAACGACATGTACTACTTGCTCTTCCTTACCCCGGTCTCTTCGTAAATACGTATATAGATATACTAAATACTACACGCAATAATTATCAAAGTAATGGCCAGCCGTTCATGATATAGTCCCATTTGATAAAACTTTTCCCAACAACGGTGCGGTTTATCCTACACACATATTCGGCATCCCGCCTACTCTACCGTTAATTTTCATCGTCTCTGGTACTCGTTAACCGATATTAATTTCGTCGATTTTGCCGAAGCCTGCTATTTAGAAAATTTAATTGCTCGTAAAGATACTTAGCCAACACCCAACCAAACATTTCACCTCCACTGCTGCTGCCAATCGTACTTAAGCTGCAGTAGCAAATTCCAAATCCTCCTTTACACAATATATGCATACTCGTACATACAAGGTGTCCCAGGAGTGGTGGATAATTTTTCAAATTTAGATATAATCGAGTTCAAATAACAAAAAACTTCAAGTACTCAAGTTTCCTATTCTTTTAAATGAAGACGTCATGGAGGGTTTGAAAATGGCCGTTTTCTGCCAATTTGAAATCGGTTGGCAACAGTGGCGTATTTCATGGGGAAGTCATAGAAGTCCGACTTCCCTCCTAATTTTCAAAAAAATTAGATTTTTATCAAGTGATTATAAATGAAAAAAATTTGAAAACCTCGTAAAAGTGATTCAAATATTCTGCAAGATCTTAATCTTTTTTTTTTTGCAATAATTATTAAAAATTTGTCAGTTTTTAAAAAACTAGAAATTTTTAGAAATTTGAGCATTTTTGAAAATTCCGCAATTTTTGAGAAATCAATAATTTTTGTGCATTGGGGAATTTAAAAAAGTTGAAATTTTTTAAAAATTCTGCAATTTTGGAAAATTTTGAAATTTTAAAAAATTTTATAATTTTGACAAATTTTGCAACTTAAAAATCTGGAAATTTTTGTAAAACTGGGAATTTTTAGAAATTTTAAAATTTTTAAAAATTCCTCAATTTTCAAAAAATCAATATTTTTTTTGAATTTTTAAAAATTTGGAAAGTTTAGCGATTTTAGGATATTTGAAAATATTCAATTTCAAAAATTATTGGATTATTAAAAATTAACAACTTTTAAAAATCCGTATAATTTTGGAAAATTTTGCAATTTTAAAAAATTTGTCAGTTTTTAAGAAACTGATATTTTTTTGAAATTTGACAATTTTTGAAAATTCCGCAATTTGTGAAAATTTCGCAATTGGTGAAAAATCGATAATTGTGAATTAGAGAATTTAGAAAATTCAACGACTTTAGGAAATTTGATAATTTTGGAAAATTTTGCAATTTTGGAAAATTATTGGATCATTAAAAATTAAGAGTAGGCGAACATATCTACACTTTGTTGAAATGAGTTGCAGATTTACTTAATGGAAGGGGTTATTCTGAACCGGGACACCCTGTATATAAATATGTACCTGTCTGTGTAATATTTCTTATGGTGTACACCTTTGTGCGAAGAAAGCAATTTGCCTGGGCATTGTTGCACGTGCGCCGAAACATTATAAAGTAGTATCAACATTCTTAGAAAATAAAGATAGAGACCAATTGTGTATACTCAGGTACCTATACCTAAACCTAAGTACTTCTACTTATGTAGCTATAGGTGCACTACACAAAGTACTGTAATTCTACGCATAGAATAAATGGCTCTAAAAAGGTTCGACTTAGTTGACAAAACCGAGCAAATCATCCATACGAGACACTATCACTCGTTGAATTACAAGCCTCAGCAAATCATCCTCAAAAAAGACCTCGCTGACGAGTGTGAATTTCTACAGCAGACCAGCGATACGAGTACGTATCTATCTATTCAAACAACAATATCATCTTGGAGAAAAAAAAATGAAAGAAGAAAAGAGAGAAGCGTATAATAAAGGGCAACGCCTGAAAACAAAAAACTATAATTTGACTTCGTGTCGTATTTGGCTTCCGGCTTACCATCGACAATGTTTCGACCGACAAGCTCGTATTGTTCAGAGTGGATTAGCGATAGTTCGACGAAAAGTTAATTGAAATTACGAACGATGACGTTGGTAACGGTACACCATCGGAGGTACATTAGTTATTGGTATTGGTTGCGATTGCAGACTTCGGGGCATCACCATTGAAAAAAAAAATCGAGTTTCTTAGACGTGTATTCGGGTGCCTTTTTTTTTTTTGAAAATTGAAGAAAAAATTTTGAAAGAATATTAGAATTTGTCCAGGAAAATTTTGTAATATTTCCTTTCAAAAAAAAGGCCACCTACGGTGAAGGCTGTTTAAAAATTTTTTTTTTGATTAAAGGGTATAGCCGGGTAAGATAGGCGATTTGGCCCCCAGAGCGAATTTCAAAACCAACTAGTGGAAGTTGGTCCCCATGGTCTAAAACCCCCGTGACCAAATTTTTAGGTCGCTACCTCACCCCCTCCCCCTCCTAGGGCGGAAAATGTGATTTTTTGACTATGATTTTTTGATTTCAACAGTTTTTAACCGATTTTTTTCAAACTCGGGTAGATGTTAGGTATACTCAAGGGTCATCCATGGAAATTT
>FIZV01026384.1:0-11249 GCA_900050545.1 Trionymus perrisii | reverse complement strand
GGGGCTAAAATTTCTACCACAAAGTTTTCAGACCATAAGAACCATATTCCATGGGTTAGTTTCGATTTTTGAAAAAAAGGCCGATTCGACCCCCTTATGCGCCGATGCTCTTTGTTTTTAAAATAATTTTTAAAAAACATCAATTTTTGGGTAAAAAGAGAAAAAATTTGGATAACCTGAACTGAAGACAAAATTGAAAAAATTACCTTCAAACTAAATTCAAGAGAAACTTATGAAAATTCTCAAACTGAACGAATCTTACCGTCGGTATATGCGACCGTTATTAACGTTTTAATTGTTTCGATATTCTTTGCCTTCATTTCCATTATAGGCGAATTGGCGGTTAATAAAGTGAACCGAGCTAACGCCTGAACGTACGCGTCTCGTTCCAGCTGCCAACAAAACAAATGCATTTCAAATTTTCGAATACAGTCATTCATCTTGGAAAGATGAAAGGATATGTAGAAATTACCGTCATATGGAAAATACAAGCGATTCTTATGGCACATCTAATACCCTCTAAGCAAAGCGAAGCGACTTCTTGATCGTCGCAGTCTTGCAATCCAACGCTGAACGCTGCTAAAAACGGCGTCCAAGCCATCTGTAAAATAATAATAATTGTAGTGGAGAAAAGTTGGCGGATTTGGATGATTTTGTTGAAAAACGATAATCACTTTGAACATCGGCTTTACGTGTTCTAAATGTTTGGCCGATGTAAAAGGCGATTGAACATGACTAACGGATTCCATCAGGTTCTTAGCTGTTGCCGATATCGCTTCCATTTCCATATTCCATAGAAGTTTACGTCGTTTTTCATTCGCTATAACTAAAAATTTACATCTCTTCAGTGGAAGATCATTATCGCGAATGTTGAATTGAATGACAAGATGAAATATCGCCTCGCAAGTTTACTTTGTTTTCCCGGTTTATTGGTAGCCTTTATTTTAATCTCGTGACCTGCGATTTCGTCGTAAATTTGACTAAGATATTCTTCTGGCAAGTCCTGGTTATCCGATATGCCTCGGTTCAACTTGATATACTGCTCTTTGGTCATCTTATGCTTTACTTGAGGTGAATGCAAATCAGTGGTCAACATGATGATCGAATAAGCCAACACGTAAGCCGAATCCGCGCTGGCGAATAATCCGTTACTACGAAAATCAAAAAGCAACGATTTAAAAAATGTGAAATTCTTCGAAGAATATTTCAATTAGGTACTTTGGATTGCATTCGCAATGTCTACTGGCAAATTTCTCCATCAGTCTGTCAATTTTCTGAGCTTCGCCCGGAAGTCTGAATCCTTCGAGGAAAAATCTCAAACCCGAAACCAAGTCACGTCCGTTGAAATCCATTTGATCCACATAAGCGTACATTACCTTTGAAAATAGATCAAATTAAATGGTGGCCAGCTTACGTGGCAGTATTTATATTTCACCCAACTTACTTCGCGACAAAATTCGTCGTTCTCGCCGAGAAAATCACCGATGGCGGTTTTATCTAAACGTTCCTCCGTATGTAACCATTCGGCTACTTCGGGCGGAGTAGTTCCCAGTAATTCTCTATCTTGTAAAAATTTTATACCTTTCTTAGGCTTCTGATTGAATCTAAGCGAAATAGTTTTTTCGTTAGTTGCGATATTGGTTTCTTTTCTGGTATCGAAAATTACTCACAAAAGTATTCCATTCTCCCAACCTTCCTTCTGATGTTTCAAAACTTGAAGATGATGAGGCGTGTCGGGTGCTTCTTTGTTACCGGAGCTGGCCGAATTTAAGCTACTGGCGCTGCCACCAAAAGATCTCAAACTATCTCCGGGAGTCGATACGGCCACCTCTGTGGCTTCGTTTTCACGAACGTTCCTTTCGGATCCTTAATGAAAAAATATATATAAACGTTTTCAAAACATTCTATACTAATTCCGTTCTTCGAAACCGGCAAATGAGAGAAAATAAAGAAACGTTGTAATACCCAGATTAGTTTGTGAATTAGGATTCACGTATAAATCTTTACTCCAGTCGACCATACATTTTAGCAACGATACGAGGCATTCTAGTCCTCTGATTCGCATGCATTTTTCTTGATTCTGAGTGGCGCCCAGTTCAAGGGCTTGACGACCTTGAGCAATTTTCGACAAATCGTTAACCAATCTGTAAAATCGTGCGTGCAGTAGATCATTAGTCAATAGTCGGTATCCGCGAATTAGAAATACAATCCTACCTTTCAAATAAATTGGCAGCCGATAAATCGCAATCGTAATTCACGTACATGTCTACAACACTCTGCGCATCGGCACAGATCCTTGTTAGAGCTTGAATAACGATCCATTTATGTTCGAAAGAAGAACTTGTAGTTTCCAAGATATTCAGAAATATTTCTTTGAAAAATACCTTAAACAACGCAATCAATTCCAAAAGTTCTTTTATATGTATTCGCATTATAGTTATTAATTTTGATAACATTACACGAAAGAAAATGCCAACCTCTATTTGTTTTTTAAGATGAACTTTGAACTGAGAAAGTAATGCCAAAAATATGGCTAGCGAAAGCTCGAATACTTCAGGTACAGGTGAGACTCCGTTGTTGGACAGAGCAACGCATAAGTGATGCTTGATGGCTAATACGAATACAGGATTTGTGCGAAATATCGGTCCAGGATTTTGTAAAATTGACAAAAGTAAATGTAAACTCAGAATTTTCGAACGTAACTCGTGTGATCTGCGATTATAAATACGTTAGAGGTAAATAGGTGAATTTACATCAGATGAAATTCGCTATTTTATAAGGTATAAGGTTACTTAGGATCGGGTGTTCCTTCTAGTAACGGTTTCATCGACAATTTACATAATGCTCGAAATACTAAGAAAGCGTCTTTTTGCAAAATGTGCGCAAACTGAGCACCACCTCCTTTTTCGTCCGTCTCGCTGGAAATGAGTAAATTATCCTAGAAAACGAAAATGAACCAGTTAACGTGATTAGATAACTTGTACGACGTTCCCGATTCAATTTACCTGTTGCGATCGACTTTGCTCGCTGATAGGAGAATCTGCGTTAAAAGTAGCACATTCATTTTCTATTACCGGAGAAACACAGTCACTTTGGGTGTCTGAAAAATTCGACGTAGTATTGCAACTATCCATTGAACTAAACGGTAAATGAGGAAGCGAGGACTTACTTTGAACTACCGCATCAACGATAGAGTTCAAAACTTCACAAACGATATCAGATGTTGATTCACTTCTGTCTGCTTCAGTTATAGTAGAAGGCGTTGTCGGAGGATCTCTGTTCAAGCATTCGGCCTGTCAAGAATTCAGCGAGATTATTAGTTTCAATTGTTGCGAACAGCGGAATGTCAATCAAGATACTTACCGCTTGACTTTCCATTCTGGCAAAAGTGACGTTTATCATCTGCGTCAAGGTGGCTCTGGCCGTAGTTTGATTGATGAGGTTTTTACTGGCTAGGTAAATGTTATAACACGTCTTTATGGCCAACAATACCGTTCCTTCGTGAACTTCAACGTGTTGACTCGTCATGACCGTTAATACAGCCTACCATAATTATCAAGTTAATAGCGAATATTTCCAACGATTAAGAATTTTAGTATCAAAATACCTTGATAACTTGCAACTGAACTCCATCATCGGTCGTAGGGCCAGAAAAACAATCGCAAATAGTTTCCACAATCTTGTCAATAAGTAATTTGCCAGAAGGTCCGTTCGGATCCTTAATGTTACCAGTCAAGTGCCCGTATGCGATTAATTTCTAAAAAACGAGCTCAGGTAACGTTGTATATTGTAAATAAAACGAATTCGATGGTCTCTTTACTTGTAAACAATCCAAAGCTGTGATGACCATTTTCGGAGATCGACTCTGACATGCCAATTCGAAAGGTCGAAAATATTTCTCAGCTACGATAATGGTGGAGCTGTCCTTCGGCAGTGGGAGTGCCGAAGAAGTATCTTCAGACGGGCCGCCTTGTTTAATTTCATCTCGAATCTCATCTAAACAACAATATCGATAAAATATGAAGTACATATTTGAGCTGCTATGGACTGTCCAGCACGTACAGTACGTAAGCAACAATTAGTAACGAAAAGAAATTGAATAGAAGGTTTCAACACGAACGATGTAATTTTATACTTTACTTACTGAGGGAAGCTTCGCAGACTTTTTTCAGTTGCGAATGACACGACTTTTTGATGTCTTTATCACTAAGAATTTTTTCCAATGCGCGTACGATGAACATTTCTTTGGAACTATCTCTTCTCATTTTAAAAAGTTTCAATCATTATATTATTTTTGTGAAACGCTACTGTCCAGAAAAACCCTAAATTATATGAATTTTTCATCATACCGAATGCGTTTTTCTTGTGTGACCAACTCAAGCATAGGTAGGTAGTTACTACTTCTGCGTCTAATCGGTCTAACTGTACCTACATAACGAGCAACTCGGCAACCGCAACTGGCAACTAGCAACAACTGAGCAACAAAATCAAAAAATTTTGATTTAGTTCAGGGCCAACTCTAGTACAGGCCGTAATACGCAACTTGGCAACGTCGCATAGAAACCAGATTAAGGGTTAGATAAGAAATTAGGAGAAATCATCATTAATTTATCAATTTCGATCGTTTAATTATTAAAATGAAACAACTTTTCGGCTATTTTCATTACAAGATTCACGAATTTATACAAGGTTAGTAATTAAAGATTCCAAATTGGATGAAATAAATGTTGTGTAGTCGTGTAGATATAATTTTGCTTTAAAGTAAGACTTCATCTCACACTCTATCTTTGCGTCTGTATTAAAAATCTGTAACAAAGAAAAAAACATAAATCCTGAAATCGTAACTATAAAAACATCGAAAACGGGCTCTTGGTGTAGATATTGACTGAAAGTTCAAGTACTGTAGAATGTTGAACGAGTTTTTGGTCGCGAATATCGCCGACGATTCGGCAAGAAATGAACGAAAATTAGAAATCTGTAACAAAGAAGAACAAAATCCTAACATGAAAAAGCATTGCAAAGGAGCTGTTAAGAAAATGACTGAAAGTTCAAGTACCTTAAAATAATGCTAGAGTTTTTCATCGTGAGTATCGCCGATAATTCTCCAAGAAATGAACGAAAATTGAAAATCTGTAATAAAAAAAGAAATATCCTAAAATTGTAACTGGAAAAACATAGAAAACAAGCTGTTGAGATTTTGACTAAAAGTTCAAGCAGTTACCTACCATAAAATAATGCTAGAGTTTTTCTTGTTAATAAATTCTGATGATCTAGGTAGCAAACGTAAATATCGCCGACGACGCTCCATGATATCAACGAACGGTTGATCTGAAACATACATATAGAAAATTAATTGACATTCTTGATTGAAAATTACAAAATATTCAAAGCTTACTCATTATGGAAAAATTAGTAAGTTATTATAAAATTAAACACGAGTGTTCCGTTTCCTAGGTAAATATTATAGCTCAGTCTTCGGATTTTTCCCTCGTAGCAATCGTAGCTGTATCTTAGATGGATTTTTTCATTTTAGCTTTGGACAATCTTTTCTTTTTAGCTGGAACTTCCGGTAGTTCGTTCGCATCAGCTGCGACTGGTACGGCATTTTTAGACAACTTTTTTGTGAAAGTAGCGAGTTTCCGTTGTTTAGCCTGTTTATCAACAGTCTTACTATCCGAATCATTCTTCAACTTGGTATAATTATTAATCGTTGTGTTTGCAAACGCACGAAGGATTCGATGAAATTCACTTTCTAAATTATTTTCACACAATGCGCATGGTTCTAAAAACTTGGAATATAACGAGGTATCTTTTGAAATCGATATTCGAGAGAGAGATAATATAATTTGCTTCTGATATCCCATGCTTAAAAACTTTTTCTCCAATTCTTCATCGGAAATAATGGCATGGACAATCGCGAAAACATGTCTTGCAACTTCAATTACACATTTTGAAGGTACTGTTAGACCACCTCTGTTCAGCTGTTCGAAGTAAGGATCGTTGAGATCAGCGGTATCACTCTGGAGCACTTCAACGCATAAACTACACTTGGTTTTCATTTGTGTTATAGCATGATACGAAGCATAACCACTGACATAGAGGAGCGAGGATTCGTCAATTTTAAAATTACGGTAGTTCATATCAAAAACACAAAGAAACACGTCGACGTTGAGTGATTGATTTTCATCGAAATCTTTGTTTAATTCTTCAATAGATTCAAAGGAAAATTTTAGTTTGCCGTATTTTGCCGATTTTAATCCCAATAACGTTTTGATTCGGAGCTTTTTTTCAGATTCTAAAATCTGCATTACAGAAACTTGATAATTTCCTCCGGATAGTTGTCTGTATGAACCAAATCTGCGTTCTAGATTGTCAGTCTGGACCTTACCGGGCAGTACATAATCGAAATGAAGTGTGTCCAGGCTATATATAATATAATCCACCATCACTTGAGTAGCCGTTCGGAGAGCGGAATGCGTATCGTCACTCAGTTGAGATTTCTTGTCAAAATTTTTCCAAGCATCCAGCCAGGAAATGAATTTTCGGAGAAAAGCTATTCGTTCATCTTCCGTTGTGTAGAAAGGTCCTCGAAATGGATTTCGAGACGATATTCCTTCATATTTCGATTTTGTGTTCATAATTGACCACCACTTGTTGATAATATCAAGAAACAGGAACGTACCTTCTTCAGAAACGATGTTAGTCTTCTTATCATATTCGGATTTTAGAGCTGAGATGGTGGAAGGATCGAAAATGTTGCACGCTAATTGCACTTTCTGACGTTCAGTTCCACTTGGATATAAGCATTTATAGTTAAGTTTAAATCCTTGTTTTAGAAGCTCGTTTTTGCATTTAACTCTATAATAATTTCGAAGATCATTAAATTTTGCGTTACGTTTTAGATTAAAATTATCAAAATCAGGATACAAAAATGATTTTTCAAAGCTTTTTATATTGAGCCAATTATTTCTAACGTTTTTTAAAATGTGTACTGAATCGTACGTATAAAACAAAGCACAGTGATTAACATTAACAATCGCGGATAATTTTTGATTCAAATCAGAAAACATTTTTTGATTTAGCCGATTGTTATCAGATACTACTGCAATTACGTTAAAATTATAGCGGCGTAATGTTTCGATCATTTTAAAAGTTAGATCACAAAGCTGATCACCATTCTGGTTGTAAACAGGATGTAAACCGACGACTTCTTTCATTCCACCGAATGCAGAACTAATCAGGAACGCTTGAATAGTTTTGGCTTCAACTGACGCATTTTCGCTCATGCCGACTATTTGACCAGCTTTATATTCCAATTTTTGAGTAACATAAATCTCATCCAATTGTAGAATGATGTAACGTTCGCGTTCTTCCAATTTCTGAGATAAAATATGTATGAAATGTTGATTTTCGGAAACGAACTGCGGCGACACATGGAACATTGAGGACAATTGTTTCAGGTACGTAGGATGCGGCAGATTTAGGAACCGAGTTTCTCGAATTGCGGAGTATGTACTTGATGATTGAAAATATACCATAAACGACCATATTAACGTGTTGATTGTGTACTTACGAGACGTTGCGAATGTTAGATGGAATTGCTCTAGTATGAAGTTGACTTGTTTTGCTTTATTTTCACAATCTGGAGAGTTGTTTAGAAGATCTTCTAACATCTTCAAATTTTCTTCAATTCTGCGTCGCAGATTATATTCTTTTGTAGAAGTAGAGACACTGACAGTCTGTTCTGTAGTTTTATACCTCGCTAAAAGGTTTTGTATTTGGCTCCAGTGAGTCGCCTTGACACCAGCAAAAAGAGCCCACTGTAGATCATTTTTTGATAAAAAGTAGCTGTTAACAACGACTTGACAACCCAACTGTTTGTTGATGATAATGCTAGTTTCGAGTTTAGGAATATCTTCTTTCAAGTTCAACGTGTACAAAACAGTTCGTTCGGATTCTGAATTGATATTCCATTTACCAAGAAAATCGATTTTTTCGTGAACTTTAGAACTGAAATGCTCATAATTAGTAATTAAATCTTCCTGTAACCAGGTTTCAACATTCGAATTATGAATTTCTTCACGTTTCCGTTTCCGCTCTTGGGGATCACTTCTGTGTTGTGGTTCTGGTACGGTATTATACTTTGGCTGTCCCTCAAAAATGGATGGTAAACTACCCTCTTTCAACTTTAATTTTGAAAGTTTGTGCTCTTGCCATTCGCCTTGTTTATTCTTGAATTTTTCTGTTGTAATTACATCTTTTGAATAAAAATGTTTGATGCATACTACGGAATTATTTTTCGGCTCCCATTTATCTCGGTGAATGCATTTTAGCCATTGCTTTTTCAATTTTTCGTCGTTTGGAAAGCGGAATACCGGCACATAGGAGCTGGTTAAACCTTGGCTGATTTCCTCCTTGGTTAACTTATAATTGCTCCGGCATCCCGGTACGCAACACGTTTCTGGCATAATTATTAATTAATAACAAAATAACGAATCACCTTTTAAAAACAAAATCTATTAATTTTTAAAATGTACTTGAAAATCTCGCGCAAATTACTTTATTTCACCTATGCATACTACATAGTTATCATCAAACAGTAACCCTAAATGCAGCGTTGCCAAATTTCCATATTACGGCCTGTACTAGAGTTGGCCCTGAAAACACTCCATATGGTAATACGATACAATGCAAATAAAATCACACAGAGCAATGCATATAAAGGTTGAAAATAATGCACATAAAACCTTGCGAAAATAAGCTATCGAACGAAATGCAACGAAAATGATGTTAAAAAGAAAACAACATAGGTACACAATCAAAACCAAAACAAACCCCTCCCCCTCCACTCGATTCCACAAACACGAAAACAAACGTACGAATTCGACTAACGCACGACAAACTGGTGAAGTAAGGGGTTCTCAAACTGCGAATTACACGATTTTCAATTAAACTACGATATTACGCACACTTTGTCGCGACTAAAAAAAATAAAATGACATTGGTCGACGAACAAAATAGATGGATAAAAATTTTGCACCGATAAAATTCGTTTTAAATTACCATACGCAAATATGCTTCGAAAACTCTGGAAGAATTTGGCTCTAATACCAAACAATTAATGGCCGCAACCTCGACTACTGTCGGAACAGCACGAAAAATACACGTCGAAATAGAAATCCGCGGTTCACTAATCGCGATCGAAAACAAAATATCGAAAGTACACGAGCTTTTTTGGTAAATGCGACACAGACGGTTTTAATGATTTCTCTTCTTCAAGTTCGACAACAATTCATAAATTACTGCCCTTTCTTCAGAACACCACTGCAATTGGTCTTTAATAAGGCGATTTAAGCTCTCAAAGCTAACTCTCAACTGCTCTTGTCTAATCGCTAAATTAGTTTATCGATCAAACCTGATAGGTAATCTTCACTTACAGCTCTCGTCTCGAATAATCTATTGCTGAAACGATTCGGGTACAGTGGACCTGCGGAATTGGTTCGGCTGCTGCTAAACTTTGATTGATATTCAAAACCAGCACTGAGACTGAAATTGACGTCGAAGATGATGGTTGTTGATTTAATCCAAAATCCGCTTCCCGTCTTAACTCGATTAATTTTCTGATGGCCGCTTCCACCACTTGATCACTATATAAACGCTCCATAAACAAGAACTACGATCTTTGAACAAATTTCGTAGGTATAAAGAAACATTCAACTATATGTAGGTATAACTCACGAATATTGCTCGAACGATATAGCGAAAAACGAAGATTGATTTTAAGTTTAGGGTATTCCACCCAAAATTCACCAGTTTTATAAGTTTAATGCGTGAAATTAATTAGACGCGAACTTTCATTGTTTTTTATTCAATAATACCTTACACTTTTTTCGTCATATAGAAATAGGTACATAAATCTTACGCTATCTATCTTAAGAACGCCGTACTACTATCTTCAACGTTTCGCAGGATCCCCAATAGGTGGGTATCCGCGACATTCCAATTGAAACAAGATGATAATAACAACACGTCGGTATACGTATTACAATAAGATAACATCCGTCGCATAAACTCGAGTACGTCCGAAACACAATCCGCAATACGATTAAGTACGAAAATTCACGAACACGAAATCAAAATATTACGCCGAATGGTAAAAGAAGAAATGCATATGTACGTAGGTACACTTCTTAGAGAGTGCATAAACGATTATCGATAAGAGATGAAGATCAAAATTACGACGCAACACTTTTACACAAAATACCCGGCACGGTTGCCACATGTACACATTAGAATGATCAACGATAGTCGCTCTCCTTTACGAAGGCATACGAAAACATCAAACTTTTGCATAGACGTGCAAAGCTTTGCTTTGATAAACAAAGGTATGTTGGATATCTCGAACTCGATTTCAGGTTACGATTACTGCAGAACGTATTGACTATAGCTTGCTAGGAGGACTCTTGCTGAATTCTCAGAACTCGGATCTACGATGTTACGATGATGACAATAGATGGACGTAGCTCTTATCTCCTTGATAAGCGATGGCTCGAATAATCAGGTGAAGGTATACGATGGAATATAGCAAAATCGATTTGATGTAAATTAAAGATGAAAATAATTTTCTCGATCAACATGTAAGAAATTGAGCCATTAACGTCTTCGCCACAGGTACAATTTTACGATGGTATAACGCTACGACATGGAACACTAGTTCTTATCTTCTGGTATGCTCGAACTTTGTCAATCGACTCAATGAAACTGGCACTTTGGCAACGCTGTAATCTCCAACTAGTTTGGCGTATTGCAGAAAGGACGGATTTATCTCTGCATTCACGACGAATATCGCTTCGTTGCTACGAAATTACAGCGTTATCGGAGTTGCACTGTAGATAATTGATGCTCGTACAATACTCCACTCGTACGCGATTCTACATGGTGAAAATCCCGATGATGAAAGAACTTGAATACTATCGTCGATGAATATTTGCTCGATTTCCAGCTCGAAACATAGCGACGGCATTTTACATAAAATTACATAAAAATTATAAAATAATAAAATAATAACATACAAATAATAAATTAAATAAAAGGAAAACAAAAGAAGACATTTTAGACTGACGTTGATATCAAATACGAGGAAAATTTAGATAGGTATCGAATTCTTTACTTGGAAACGGTGCTGCACGAACAAGGAAATTTTGTTCTCGTTCCCGGTTCTCTCGGTTCCCTAAATGAAAGGAGACCAT
>FIZV01026328.1:0-10910 GCA_900050545.1 Trionymus perrisii | reverse complement strand
TGAAAGATTTTTCATCATTTTTTTGATTTTTTGGCTCATAAAAATGAAAAAAATGGCAAGCCCTGAAAAGCCCCAAAAAGCCCCGATCATTTCACTCAAGCCCTCAACAGTGAGCCCTGAAACCCAAACAAAAAATTCTGAAGCCCCAATTCAAGCCCGAGACCCGATAATTTAAAAATTGAAAGCCCAAGACCCGAAACCCGAAACCCGAACAAAAAGTCGTTCGGGGCCGCATCCCTGGTTTGAGCTGAGCTGAGATGCTGAATTTGCTGAAAATGAAAAAAAAAAAAATATTAAAATAATGGAAAAAAAAATTTATTCAACTTTGAACGTACATTTTTAGCGTTCATCACCGTTCACGTTCATGAACGCTGAACGGAACGCTGAACGGAACGGAAATTTTTAATGAATGAATCAATGAACGGCACGCGAACGTATCAAAAAAATGGAATAACAATCGATGAATCGAACGGGAACGAAGCCGTTCAAAAAAAACCTGAACGCGCCCATCTGTCGAATTTTTCTCTGTGGATAGAATCAATTTTCGAAAAAAATGTTCCAATAAAAAAAAAAACTTCAAGCAGCCAAAATTTAATATTTACGACGTTTATAGGCGAATTTCT
This sequence comes from Trionymus perrisii, assembly GCA_900050545.1. NCBI lineage: Eukaryota > Metazoa > Arthropoda > Insecta > Hemiptera > Pseudococcidae > Trionymus > Trionymus perrisii. The sequence goes on along the minus strand of FIZV01026328.1, from coordinate 10,287 downwards.
GTACAGTTAATTAATTTTATTTTTTACAATGATCAGTCAGTCTCATAATCTCATTAGATTCATAGATTCATTAACAATTTAATCCTTTTTTTGATTAAAAATTTTGATAACCTTATGCCTTAAGCGAAGCCTTAACCTTATGGCGAAATTCAAGAAAAATAATTACTGATAATTTTAGTTACTGACTTACTGTTACTTTTTGAGTTTTTTTTTGAACAATAGAGATAAAGATAATCTAAATTCTAAAATTTTTTTATAGACACTATAAAAATTATAAATAACGGAAGAGAATTCGCTCAAAATGGAAAATTCATCTTCGGAAAAAAAAATTACAGGATAATTTACCGTTAATTTTCGGTTTTTCTCGAGTAAATTCTGAAAAAAAAATTTCTGCAGAAATGATTCGTAATGGCGATTTTGTCGGTTTGATGTTTTGATTGAATGAAAGTTGGTGAATGGTGAATGAAAGTGTGATTTATCGTTTGTATTCGGTTTTGATAAACTTTAGCGTAATCGTAAATAAGAAATAATTTTTGATTGTTGATTGCTGATTAGAACTGTCATTCAATTTTATATTACTTATTAAAATAATTATTACAAGATCAATATTATCGGGAGTTCACGATGTCTCCCCCAAAAAAATCGTCCAAGGTATTTAGTGATGAGTTTTGCAGAAAAATTTCAAAGCACTCGTAAATAATTGAAGTCGTGTTTCAATGTTGTTATCAGTTGCTATTCTTCAACTTTAAAATTGTTTATTAAGTTACTTCATTCACATAATAATTTATCGGAAAATTATTTCGATATGTTGACAAAATCTTGATTTAAATTGCTTCACCTGCCGTGTTGTAGGAGAAAGCACAGTACTGTGCTGTTTGCATGACAATGTTTAGTACCCGGCAATCTATGAAAAAACATATTTTGAAAAAGAGTCATACCATCACAAACTGTTCAACGTTACCAGATTTCCTCAAAGTTAGTTTGTCACTGATCATCATGTTATCGCTGAAATACAATTTCACTTATAATTCGTTGTTTGCGTTTTACTTTTCAGAATGTGTTACCTCCTAACAAAACACTAGCTTCGAAAATTCAAAAGGTTGATAATGGATTTACAGCAGAAGTCTACCTACCAACTGTTACTACCAGAGAACTTCTTCATCAATGGGTAGAAGCATTCATGAGGATGAACAATTGCACCTATGTACGTTCTAGAGCGTCTAAGAATGCTACAGAATCTATAATTGTTCAAGTAAGTTGTTTAATTATTTGATATTTTTTTTACATTTTTTGCCATGATTTTTTTTTCAATTTTTATAGGAGCATTATCAATGCGAACATCACTCGTCTCCTAATCCGGTAAAAAGAAAAAAGGTATCCAAAGGAACTAATTGTCGAAGTACTCTGTACGCTGTATTGAAGAAAAGTATTCAGTAAGATTTTTTTGGCATTTAATTATAAATAAATAATAGACACGTACTTATTAGGCCAAAAAATTTTCAGAAATATAACTTGGATCCATATAAATTTTATTCACAATCATTCTTTAACCTCACCAGAATTATTACGTTTCAAGAAACCCACCGAAGATATTCAAAAAATATTTATAAAAATGTTCGAAGACGGAGCCTCTCCAGCTGACGCTTTGAAATATTTTAAAATTCATGTTCGAACGCAATTAACCGAAAAAGAATACATCACGTATTCTACCGACCGAAGCAAAGTTCCTGATTATGACTGGGTGAGGCATTTTTTCCATAAAACAGTCAAAAAGAAGTACATATCCACGAGATCACCCGAATATTTGGAATCAGTCAAGCAAACTGTGGAATCTATCTCATCAGCCGGGCTAGTCATCAAATTTTCAGAACTGGACCATAACAACTTTTTCGTAGTTATTATCACCCCATTAATGAAACGAGTTCTACAAACTAAGCAAGCTGGCGATTTCATTTTTATCGATAGTTGCGGTAATACGGAAAGATTTGGTCTAAAAATTTTATTTTTATTCACTAAAATCTACTCGACCGAAGCTCCAGTTGGCGTCGTAATAATATCTCAAGATATAACGTTGGTGCTTATCCGAGCTTTGAACACATTCTTGAACTTAATTGATGCTGACGCTTTTGACGGAAAAGGCATGAAAGGTCCTAACATCGTATTAACTGATGACAATCCGGCAGAAATATCTGCAGTTAGATCTGTTTTCAAATCCGCTAATGATTTCTTATGTGTTTCTCATTTTCTTCGCTCTTGTCATCGGTGGCTTTTAAAACCAAAAAATGAAGTTAATATTACCGACCGAAAAGCCGTTTATTCTTTGGTTAGGCAAATGGTATATGCTCTTGATGAAAGAAGATTTAGCAATATATTCGCTAACTTGACACAGAGTTATGAGAATCACGTGCCAATAAAACGTTTCGCCAGACAGATTTTTGAAAAACGAAAAAAATGGGCCAGTTGTTTCCGTACAGAAACTGTATTACAATATGACACCAACTGTGTTGTAGATTTCGAATTACGAATCTTGAAAGAACAAATTTTTGAAAAAGTCAAATCTCAGTCTGCATCGCAGCTCATTAATTACATTGTCGCTGAATTTAATGACTTTTATGAACAAAAATTTCTAGATTGTTGTTTAGGTAATGTAAGATTTTTCAAAACCAAAGAACTTACCGAAGATGATTTGAATGATTACGTTCTTATACAAATATCAGATAGTCTTTTTGTCGTATATAGTAAAAGTAAAAACATAAAGTATGCCATAAACAGCGATATTGGATTTTGTACATGTTACGTTGGTGTTTGCGGTACTTTCTGTAAGCATCAGCAATTACTCTCCAAAAGTAAAACGGCATTTTATACTCCAATGAAGTATCCTACTGATGATGAATCAAGAAACGTAACTTTTTATATTGCCACTGGAAACCTTAATATGCCTGAACATCTTAAAAACGAAAGCATCGACCACGTTACGATTAACAATATGATAGAAGAAGTAACAGAAGAAATTATTGAAGAACTTCCCGATACCGTAATAATCGAAGAATATGTATCTGATTTAGATATTAATGATGAACTAGTGCAGCTGGATAATCATAAAAGCGATATTTGCCGAAAAATGAAGTCTCAAGATACGCTTTACCTAGAAGCTTTGACTAATCTGAATCAACAGCTTGATTTAGTCAAAGATTCTCCATCGATGTTATTAAAAGTTATATGTGCTTTCAGTAATGATAAGTGATGAAAAAGTTTGTTTTGTACCTACATGTAGATTTTTTTATTTTTCAAGTTGACTGTTCCTGTTTTTGTTTTTTTTTTTGAGAAAAAAAAATACAAATAAATTTTATAAAAAATTCTTAGCAGTATATTCGTATTATATAAACAAAGTGTAAATTACTTCTTATTTGAAATGACTCGTATAATCGAAAAACCGCAAAAATATAAACAATCACATGGAACAATAGAATATGGTCCATTCATTGCTCATTCTCATTGAGAATACTGATTTAATCTCGATACAATAATTAATCGAACTGTTTGATCCATTGATGAACAAACAGCTAAACCAATTTTATCAGGACTCCAGTCGAAACTGGTTATACATTGATTGGTGACGAGATTATTCTGAACTAATTTTACACGACCGGAATCACTACTGATATCATCAGATTCGGAGCAATAATCACTGCAATAAAAATTAAGTATTGAAGTGAAAATGTTTTTCACACAGTTCAGTTGTAGAGGAATCGCACTTACTATTTCCAAAGGCATAGAGATCCAGCTCCTCCACAAGTCATAAAGATATCACGATTTTGAGGAAGATGTTTTCCACACCAAACTGTTGATCTATGGCCCTATAATTTTAATAAGTACGTAAATAGTAAAGCTATTCTTTGACGTAAACCCTTTATTTTCATTCATAAAAAGAAAAAAAGATTCTTACGCGTGCGGTCAACATCGGATAAGCAGAGCTCCTATTTCTCATAACGAATAAATTAATATTATCTTCTAGGCCCGTGGCAAGTAGTTTATTCATTTTAATGTCCTTTCTATCAAACTCTAAATGACATATCTGAAACAAAGAATGGTCAACACAAAACTTTCGATTTGATTTTTTATAAAGTTTTGCTATACTTACTCCATCCGGTAAATTAACTTCATAACTGAGAGCCATCTTCCTTAAATCGAACAATTTGAGATCACCATTATCATAACCAGCGCATACGACACGTTCTTGAGAATTATAAGAGTTTCCTTTTCATAAAATTTACATTAATTTTCCATCAAATGAATAATTAATCAATGTTAACAGACATAAAAATTAATACCGAATGCAACGGTCCAACATTGACGTTTTACTTCATCTAAACTTTCCATAATCGCTACCGGCTTATCTTTTTGTCTCGGATCCCACACTTTGACACAACCTAGACACATTCATTCTGATGAATTTACAGCTGATTTCGAAAATAGAGAGCTGATTTGCAATATTTTACGAACCATCGTAACTTCCAGTAACAATTTCGGGCGCTCCACAGTGAGGAGATCTACCTGCCACACCATCGATACCGAATATAACATTTTGGTGTGCTTTAACGGAATAAATCGAAGTACTAGTTTCTACATCCCTGTAAAATTAGGTATAGTTGACATGCACATTTTTGAGCTTACAAAATTGCAAACTTAAAACTTTCATTATCTCACCATATGTCCAAAATACCACAAAAATCGCCAGTAGCTAAATGCCTGTTCAGTATAGACGATGCTCCGAAAGTTCCACACTTGATCGACTTGTCGTGTTTTTTCTGCGAAGCATTCGCGTAAAAGTAAATTAGAAGCAAAATGAATGAAATATGGTATTTTAATGCTTACTTCATTCAAAAGTGAAATTTTTCCATCGCATAATTCGTAGACTTGTATCACTCCAGAGGAGTTCGCAGTGGCACCCAAAGTGACAAATTTGGCGGAACATGGAATCCAAAGAGATTCGAATAAATTATAATCAACTTGTTTTTCATCGAAAGTAGAGATCGACACACTATCAAATTTATCCATCGTTGTAAACTATATTTTACTCTTTATAAAACTGAAATAAACAACTTGAATTTCAACGTGTAGTTATGGTAACAGTTTAACTGTGTTATTTTTACATTGGAGTGGAGTTGAGAGTTCTTGTTATATGTAAGACATGAAACAATACTTTTTCACAATTACTACACATTTTTAAAATAAAAATTCGTATTTTAGCGAGAACGAAGTTTTCTCTATTTTTCTCTAGACTTGCTCTAGACAAAACCTGCGAAATCGTTATCACAACGTACTGATAAGAACAACATGATCGATATATCGGACCAGGCCCTCCCATGAAGGCATGAACTGAAGCATGAAGTTTCTGTTTCTGCTTTGAACTGCAGATTCGTAACTGCATAATAATTAAAAGCAAAAAAATGAAATAAAAATTTTATTCACAGTGTATAATGAAGTAGTTACCATCAACACGCCGAATTTTATTTGAAATGTTATAAGGTATAAAAAAGTCTTGGGTATAAACTTATAAAAATAAAATATGAGCTTAATAATCAACATACATAACATAGGTATAGGTACTTATGTACGAAACTTAAACTTAAAAATTTTTTAAAAAGTCTTCTCAACGTGTTACGGTAACCTTAACACTAACATTACAGGAAAGTAACAATTAACAAAAAAAAGAATTACAAAAAAAAATCAGAGCATCTGGTAAATTGAATAATCACATAACACTCATATAACAGTGAGATCAAATAATGATTAAAAATCGCTCTGTATAATTCAAGCGGTGTTCAGCAATATTTGATCATCAGAGCCATCGTCAAAATCAGTTTCATCAGAGTCAGTATCATCATCATTATCGGGATGAAACTCATCAGAAGTGCCATCGTATTCTTCATATAAATACGAGTCGTCGTCCGAATCACTTTCATATACATGGCCTGTTGTTTGAGATGCTACATTTCGTACTTTTCTTTTCCCTACAAAAATTAAATAGGCATTTAGGCATTTCATCAAATTATTAAAAATAAATTTAAAATATAAGTATTAAGCTACTAACGAGTGTTGCTCATAGTATTATCAGGAGATCTTTCGTGAATAAATCGCTTCCTATGTTCTTCGTTTTTTCTATAACATCGACTTCCGTATTTACACCTGGGCTTTTCTGGACTTTTAAGTGGATCGCTCCCAGGAGGATGGGAAAAGTTTTTAAGGTGGAGTTCGTTCAATCTAGACGAAAATCAACCTATTATTCACAAAAATAATGGATATACGTTCCATTGGAGAAAAAAAATCATTGTACCTGTAACAAGATTTTCCGTAGCGGCAAGGAGGTTTAGAATCGATAGAGGACGAAACATCATCAACTTGATCAGAATTTGAAGACGAGCACGATGCCAAAGTCGATGGCATCGAAGTTGTTAGGATTTTTGCAATAACCTTCCCATCAGGAGGTGGGTTGATCTGACCAGGATCACCAAGAGAAACTGAACTCATACTGGTAGAACTTTGTCCAGTTTCAGTAGTTTTGGCAACATTTTCTGTTTTAACTAAGTTATCGCAAGTTATAACAGATTTGCTGGAATTACCAGTTGTTTCTTCATTTTTGGGTTCCTTCTTGATACCAATTTCAACTCTAATAAGAGATAAATTTAAACTGGTTTCACCACTAGCACCTAAAAATACAAATGTATGGTTGATAATGAATGTTACACAGGTTAAGAAGCAAAATAACTTAATGGTTTGAATTACTTGGTTTACTTGTATTATCCTCGTTCTCGTCTTCTGTCTTGACCGTAACATTCATAGAATCAACGGGAACGGAAAAAGAATCAATAATTGTTATTGATGAAGCATTTGCTTGCTCTTCCAAAGGTTCGTTTTTTATTTTATCGACGATTTCATTTGAGGTAGTTTGACTTTTTTCTAGCTCTTCTCTTATTTCAGCGGGAATATCAGTTGAATTTGTGCCTGTTTTATCTTCCATGACTGAGAATGAATATAATGTGAATTAATACCAATCGACTTGGAATTGGAAATGAGAGTGATAACAAATACATGAAACGTGATGGTAGAGAAAATTAAATTCATTTCTTACCTCGATTTTTTCTATTAAAAGAACATTAGGATATCCAATCAGTATTGAAAAACTTTCAACGTTCAGATATATTCATATTCAATCAATTCAATATATATAAAACAACCAAATCAAATTTGCAAACTATTCATTTTTTTTTAAATTTTCTGTTTACAAAAATATCAAAAATAATCAAAATACAAATGGCGCGCAAATACGCAAAAATGGCATATTTTCAAACTTTTCTTCGAGATAGCGTTAGTTGAAATAGTTTGTAAAATTCAATATTTTGGATGTAAAAACCTGTAAAAACCGTATGGTAAATTGGTAACCATAAAATTTTCCATTATTTTATTTTTTTTTTTTAATTTTAAAATTTTCTATGAAAGAAACTAGAACTTTTGTCTTCAATTTTTTCAAATAGAGAGGACGAGATATTAAACCAAAATGTATCACATCACACATCAATTCAAACTCAAAAAACTTATGCATATTGTGATTTCACAATAATAGAATGAAAGTACATAAGCTAGCGCGGAAAATCTTGCTGGAAATAGAAGATGAAGTAAACTCAACACCCGCAGCAACCAACCAGCAACGGCAGCAACTGTCAACCCTCTGGAAAATCGTTATGAAGGGATGATATTGCGCTGTGCTGATAACACTACACTACCTATCGAATTTAGGTAAGTGTTTTCAGTGTTTTCATTTTTCAGTATTTTCACTTACTGAATCACAATAAATTAGGTACTACATTCAATAACAAATGTTCACTTATGATGAGTTGATCAAAAGGAGTTGAAAGGTGAGTTTTTGAAAAGTACTTGCATGCTATACGTACATACATAAATAATTTTCCAGAATAACATCATTTTTCTACAATTTCCCATCATTACATCTCCTAATCAATCATAATTAAATACCTAATACCTATAATTTATTAGTACCCACTTTGAATTTTTCCATACTAAATAAAAAATTATGAAATGCATCAGAAATGTTTGTAGGTGTTATTGTTTTGTTTTTGTTTTTCTTAGGGAGCTACCTACACTATTCATTGTAAATTTGAATTAGATTGGAGATTGAACTTCGATGATGTCTGGAGCTCCTTTAATAACATTGAAAGAGACAAAATTCAATCACAATTCGCGTTTTAAAACTCTATCAGATGAAGATCTTTTCACCGATGAAGTAGAACCATTGAACAGTATCTTTTCTAAATTCAAATATTGGTTTGTAATCATATTTTAAATCATAAGCATAGCGTATTTATTCCGAAGACAAATCTCTTTTGAACTGTTTGTTGATAGGCCACGAAATGGTAACAAAATATACAAGAAGAAATCCATGCTATTTTGTGGCTTTTTATTATTTACCGTCGGATTTTTAATTGGGTTTTCAACTTCTGGGCGAATAAATTTTTCTTTTAATTTACTTCCGGTAGAGAAATCGATTTCCATAATACACGACGTGCAAGAAATATTTCAACGTTCCCAAACGATATGGTACACCAAATGTGGGTATATTATACTACAATACGAAACGAAGCAATTTTCGTAAAGTAAATATAATTCGCGCGGACGTCGTGAAAATGCAAACATTTTAATTTAAGAACTTAGCGAGGTTTTATATAGGCACTGGTACATAATAAATATTCTTTTTTTGAAAACGATCTCTGTAAAGATACACACGAAGAAGTGAACTTTTGAATCGAGCTATAGTCAGCTTAGGGCTGGCGTGGTGCTAGAGATGAAAATTAATTCCTTCGAATAACATTCTTCTTGACGATAATCTCGCCGCGCCGCGCCGCGCAGTATGCATATTTCGCGTACGTTTCAATATTTTCTTTTGCGGTTGTTTTTTGTGTGTATTTAATTATGCTTTTCTACACAAACGCGAGTTTTCTTCTCGTATCCAAATCACGATCGTATTTATTCTATACCTAAAAAAAAAGGCGAGTCGAGACCGTAGAAAACGATCGCAGACCGCAGCCCCGGGAGGGCCACATCATCTTAAGCAGGAACTCGACCCAAACCGCACAGTATTACGGCGGCGACGTCTCATTTCCCTCGAGTACTATAATAGTATATGTACGAGTACGATGTACATCTACGAGTGCACCAGCAGAAAATAATCGTATGCGAAGCCTAACACAATCTGCACAGTACAATGAGCCTAGGTACTCGATTCATTTTCGTTGCTCCTTTCGAGACTAGTTTTGCTTTTGTCTTTTCTCTTTCTATTCCAAAAATATGTTAAATAAACGCTTTGACTCTATTGCCCGAAAAAATGTACGGCTAAGACTCGATTTCCAGAGCTCGGATTATTCTCTGCGCGGTGTACGTACAGATAACGAAAAAAAATCTACGTCTTATCGTATGCTCTTTTTTTTTGTCTTTTTCTTTCATCTTTTGGCATTACTGCGTCTCCCTTTCTTTCGTGCGGTCTTTTTTCTACTTCAAAAAATGTGTTCATTAAGTTTAAATCGGAATGAGATAAAAATCTCTCTCGCGGTATTTTTTTATACGACAAAAGCCATCGTTTGTTCTTGTTTAACGAAATTTCTCCCTTTTTTTTTACCAAGAGCTCCACCGTATCACTCGGCATGTGTAGGTATTCGTTATTTTTCGAAATAACTAACCTGAAATATTTTCAAATTCAACTGCTCACTTGCCCCCTCGCAGCTTTATCAGTAGACTAAGAACTTGTACACGTAGATAAACATCTTTTCGCAGTTACAAACAGTAAGCATTTTAAAAATTTCAAAAATTAGAGTTTCGATGTAACGCAAAAAAAAGTAAGTATATCTCGTACCTCGAAAAATTCATTTTCATCGCACTTGTACCGCGAGAATTGTTGAAAAAGATTAAAGATACCTACCCTATTGACAAAATTTCTTAATAGATCGCTAAAAATATCGTCAGCCAGTCGCAAGCAACTTTTTGGTCAAAAATCGTTCGACTAAAATGTGTGGTGAGTTGTGAGCGACTAACGAGTCGCCAGTGGCTGTTCCATCAATAACAAACAACAGATTGAAAATTGCTAGTCGTCAGTTTTGATGAAAAACAAACGGAATTCGACGGAATTCTGAACTTGAAAAAGCAAACAGAGTTTCACATTAAAATTTCGGCTCTTGAGTAGCGGCTCGCCTGCTACGACTTTTTTTTTTTTTTTTT
>FIZV01026325.1:0-12158 GCA_900050545.1 Trionymus perrisii | reverse complement strand
TTACATGTGCTGTGTGTTAATAAAGTTCAGTTCCTTTAGAATGTGAGTTATTTCAATGTAAGTTAATCGTGGTCAATTAAACAATAATATGTTAAGGCTCGCCTCCACCGCGTAGCTCAGCGTGGTGAAAGGAGATCATCTCCTAAGAACATGCGTATCTTTAACATTGGTGCCGAAAATGGGTAAGTGCTAGACTTTTTTTACATGGCATGTGTAATATAAATGAAACGCCCAGGCCCGGCAGCTAAAACTGCCTTTATAATGTTATCGTCCGTTTTTTCCAGGTTTTTTCCTCAAAAAATCTAATGTTAAGTTTTTTCCCGATTTTTTCCACAAAAAATCTAATGTTATCGTCCGCTTTTTATTGGTTTTTCCACGAAAAATCTCATAATGTAACGCCGTTTTTTCCGCGATTTTTTTCTCAAAAAATCCGCCAACGTTATCGCAGTAAAGCTCAGCCTTTACGAAAATGTGATCTGAACAGCCTATTGAAAAATAGGTGTCAAAATTTGTTTCCTCCGTCTTCGCAACGGAGGAGTAAAAATCAAAGTTTCCTTGTACTTATCTGAGATTTCAGAAGACAAAGAAAACTTCAAACCGTTTTTTAACGTATTCTTCCCTAGTTCCTTGTGGGCGAAAGCGTGGATCACTACGCGCCAAAGAGGTGCTCGCACCTCACCCGCCCCCCCACCCGACCACCGGCGATGTCGCCGCTGCCAACGGTTGAACAAGCGAACGTGACAAACGGTAGCTCGCTACCGCACTTCTTTTCTTTCATCCGAACGACGAGGTGTGCTCACTGAACATTATAGCCCGCGTTTATTAGCAATAATTATTTGCGCGTCATTTTAGCGATAATATTTTTTAATGTTAGCTTAGTATTTCGCGTATCTTATGCTTGTGAATTAAACGGTGAGTCGTTCGTGCATTTTTATTTCATTTTTTGCTGTTTCCGCGTATTATTTTTGCTTTTGCTTATAAATTTATTAAATCTTTTTACGCAGTGGCATTAAAATTTGTTCGTAGTGCTTATTCCCTACTACATGAGTAATTGTCCTCGCGCGGCAAAAAGCGTTGCATTTCAGAAAATCCACGAGACTTTTTCCCGTCGTAAACAAAATAGAAGTAGTTCTTCTAAAATGAATGATTCGTCGAATCAAAATAATTCGAAAGCTGGTAAAAACACCACTGTCGCCACAAATACAATCGATCCATCGGTGGAAGTAGGTATAAACGAACACGTTTTGCAACCCACACCAAACGAAGCGGGCGCCGGCGATACCGCCGTGCCCAGATTACCGATCACGAGCGGTGAACACACCGCCGAAACAACCACCGATGAGACCGCTCGAACATCCAAGGTCACTCAAGCTGTTATGGTTGAAGATGACCCAACTGACAGTGAAAGTCAGCGAAGTGAAGGAATTACTTCACAAGGGTCGATCGAACTTCCTAAATCCGTGATACTCGAAACCCAGACATCCTCTGGGGTAGGCATATCCATGGAGCAATATCTCCGCGAAATGGAACAGCGTCGAGTACAAGCGGCGGAGGAACACCAACGTCGTTTATTAAAAGTTGAAAATTTAGCTAAGGAAGCAAAAAACAAAGCGGATCACGCTCTAATACTTTCTAATGAAGCTAAAAACACCGCATTGAAAAGTCAAAGCCTAGCTCTGACAAATCAAACCCAAATACAGATGACCAGCGACAAAACTACGAAATTGGAAGCAGACATTGCGATAATGCGCAATGCAAACGCAATCCAACTTAGGGATATCGACGAAAAATTAAACGACGTGGAAAAAAGTGCTGAAGGGGAGTGCTCTCTACTCAAACAAACTGTAAATAACGTAGAAGGCGAGTGTGCTCTCCTCAAACAATCTTTTGATAACATAGAACATAAGAGCGATACTCTTACAAACCGTGTTGACGAAATGGACACTCAAATTGTGCAACTTGATTCTACAGTAAAGCAAATCCAGAGCACTGGAGGCAGAGGCGGAATAGGAGTTTCCTCCAATAATAGCGAGAAAATGAATGCGAAGCTGCTTCGCGCCCAGAACGTTGTTTTTAACAATGACAACATTTACTTTCCTCATATTTTTATACGTCGGTTTGAAAATGCGATTCCCAGATCACCCTGGGTGACAGATCGCGACCGATGTAACTGGTTTAGAGGCATTATCGATGCCACAGGCGGTACCGCTTGGGTAGATGATAATGAAACCGTCAATAATTTTGCGAAATTGAAGGAAGCTTTCCTCGTCGAGTACTGGGACGCTTCCCAGCAGACCAAAGCTTTCAATCACTTCTTGACTTTGAAATTTAATACGCAACCGGAGCGTGATGAAGTACGCAACATGATAAGGTGGGTAGAACAACTCACAAAAGGCGATCAAACGTCTAAATATCGTGTATGTAGAAATGCATGCGACAAGTTGCCACCCAACCTACGAAATAAAGTCAAGGAATCGGTGCTCGAAAACACTGAGAAGTTTTTGGACAAGCTAAGAGAATTTAGCAAAATCAGGGAAAACCCTGATAGGCAAGTCCAATATCATACGAAACAGTATAACGTAGTGGTGAACACACCACAACAGAAATACAATACGTATGTACAGAAAAATGTACCATATGGTAAAGGTGATACACGCCTCCCACCAAAACTTACGTACAGCGAAAATAAGAAGGCAGAAATAGCCCTCAAACCAGGCACCTCGACGAGTGGTGCAAACACCGTGCCAAAAGGGGTACCTGAACGTAAAAAATACGAAAGCGGTGCAACCACCGCACCGGCAAAGATCACCGACGCGGAAATTACACCTACAGTAACTGTACATGGAGAAGACTCCGACTCAGGGCTAGATGAAGATGAACTTCAAGCCGCAGTTAATGTAGCGTTAGAGGGAAACGGGGTGAGCGAGGAGTGAATGATAATTCGGCTCCTCGCGAATATCCAAGCCCTCGAATAAATAATTTCCTAGATTATGAATATGTAGGCGATGGCATCGCATATTATATGTGTGAATATGAAATTGGCGCAGCCGCCAAAACAAATTACCGCCGAATACATCTAAGTCTAGACGACATGCGTCGAGCAATACAAAACGAGAACTTCTCGAAAAAGAAATTTATCCTATCAATGGCTCTAGTAGAGATAAACTACTACAAGCAGTCATACAGGGTAATATTTCAACAAATGGTAGACGTCATTAATGCTCTCATTAAAAAAGGCGCAGAAGAAATAATCCTAGTTTTTCCCTTCGTGAAGCCACGCATAGGAAATCAACCAGAAGTAGGATGCAGACGCTACGCCGATTTTCGTCGTATGTTTACGAAACTAGCGGAGAACGATCCCCGCGTAACAGTATGGTTCAAGCCACACCTAATGTTTCATAAACACGAAAAAACAAAGACTCCACAAGGAGAGCAAATTGAGCGTACCGATATTGGTGATAAAGGCGCCATCCAACCTGATAAAAGTTTATTCGAGATAACTCAAAAGAAAAGCTGTTGGTATGTGCACAAAAAAGCCATAGATAAATTACGTGAAATTTTCGAAGAACAAATGATCGAACATTTGAAAAAACCGAAAATAACGTCTCACGTACCACCAACAGGCGAGTTGAAACTCGGTTTTGACATTGATAAATTCTTTCCAGAGAAGACTCTAGTAAAAGATACTGGAGAAAACTCCAGCAAAACGAATGAGAAATTGAACGATAAAGTTCAGGCGTGCACCAACACGACAGAAACACCGTTAATCAACAATGAAAAAATTTCATCATCTCATTCTAAAATAAATAGCCCAACGTTGATCAACAACGAAAAGGAGCAGAACGCAACCGAGCAACACTCGGTACCATTAAAAACGGTAATTGGAGAAAAAGCTCCAAATATCGAAACAAATTTGGTCGACACTGTCGAAAATACGAGATTAGACTCGTCAAATTGCGAAAAGGACATTCGTGACCAAATTGTACAAGAGAATACAAGTGATCCCACTTGTGTAATTCCATTTTTGATCAACAATGACACATACGCGATGCAGTTAGATACAGGGGCACTCCCCAATGTAATCACGCAGAACACTGCGAATGTATGGCTAGATAGGCATGCAGATCACTGCAGATACCTACCAATCAAAAGGAGAATTCTCCTACGTCTTGCAGACAACAAATTGGTTGAAACTAGCCCAATGCTATTAATAGTTACGCTAACCATCGCTAATGTAAACGTCAAAATACCGTTCTACGTGATCAACACGATTGGAAAAACGTGTATTGTTGGTCGTTTGTCGATGAGAAAATTGGGATTGCAATTAGATTTGCAAAACGGCATTGCGGCAATCGAGTCAAAGAACAAAAAAGAATTGAGTTCAATTCAGTTCCTTGAGGGGGGTACCTATCAAGGACTCGATGTGCTAAAATGCGAAGTTACGGAAGAAACGAGAATCGAGGCGGAAAAATACCTCGACAAAAATACTCGGCCGGTACACTGGGCTTACCTGGGACCGGAAGACCGAGACAACGGTCCCGAGACATTCCTACGTAACTTAAACAGATATTTAACAGACGCGCTTCGCGAAAAACGTATTACTAAAGAACAAAACGACGAAGGATGGAAGATACTTTCACAATTCGCCGATATATTTAGTAAATACCCTGGTGCTTACACCGGACCGAAAGTAAAATTCGAATTTTCGGCCACTGAAGAAGAGATGCTCAAGCAGTGGAAAGGGGAGAAATTCTCTCCAACGCGAAAAATGGCACCGGCGATGCGCCGGGCAATTCGAATAATGCTAGCGAAGAAAATAATCCAACCTTCGACCTCGCATTTCATAAACACAACAGCCCCAGTGATCAAGTCAAATGGAGATCTCCGATTATGCCTTGCAGCCTGGGACTTTAACAAATTCAGTAAGAACAGACTCGTGGAAACACGACGGATGGAAGATATCATCCTCGAGCAAGGAAAATTCTTATTCTTTTGCCCACTCGACTTTACCGCAGCTTTCTGGCAGCTAATTCTGTCACCCGAATATCGAAAGTATACTGCTTTCATGTTTGAGGGGCAAATATACGAGTTCCTCGTACTTCCGTATGGATTTAAGGTGAGCTCATCCGAATTCATACAAGTTATGAACGATATCTTCCCCGAAGTGGAAGGTCTTGCGAAATTCGTGGACGACTTGCTGGTTGCAGCAAAAACATTTGAGGAATGTCTCAAAAAACTCGTTTACGTTTTTACACAAATACGTAAATTTGGTTTGCGATTAAATCCAGAAAAGTCGAAACTTTTTCAAAGCACAACGAAGCATCTTGGTTTTGTAATAGGAGCAAACTCCTTAGGAAAACAAGATCCGAAAATTGCCACTTTCGAGGAATTCGTGAAAAAGCACACGAACAAGAAAGGCAAATTCGAATTAAAAACGGTGAAAGCTGCTCAACAGCTAACAGGTTTAACGAACCTATACCACCGTTTTA
The DNA here is from genome assembly GCA_900050545.1 of Trionymus perrisii. NCBI lineage: Eukaryota > Metazoa > Arthropoda > Insecta > Hemiptera > Pseudococcidae > Trionymus > Trionymus perrisii. The sequence goes on along the minus strand of FIZV01026325.1, from coordinate 6,669 downwards.
TTCCCAATTACGCGGAAATTCTCGCGCCAATATTTGAGCTATCTCAAAAAAGCGATGAGAAAACGTGTAAATGGGAAGAAAAACATGAAAAAGCTTTCGAAGCGCTATACGCTGCATATAAGCAAAAGTTTGTACTGATGCCACCATTAGACGATCGAGATTTATATTTAGAAACATCGCCAAGCGAAAACGCTATGAATTCGGTGTTATACCAATATCAAGATGATGAACCAAGAATCGTGATGTTTACATCACTATCATTCAAACATCATCAGAAGAGATATACTCTTCACAATAGGGAGATCTTAACTCTCGTAAAAGTGATCAAGAGGCTAGCTCACTGGCTACACGGACGTCCGGTCCACGTGCGTGCTGACTTACTACCTCTAATTAGAAAGGTAGCTACAATGTCGCAAACACATAGAACGGCGTCAGCATGGTTAACCGAGCTACTCGGTTTCGACCTAATTTATGATATTAAGAAAATGAAGATAAAACAACTTCATAAATTACAAGCACCAGAGCTAACTCTAGAGATAAAAAATAACGACGAAATGGAGACTTCTCCATTATCGTTACAAGATATCAAACCGATTGATTGTTGCATAGCTGAGACTGTAAGAACTAACTTACCTACTCAATTAGCGAACATCGCCGACGCTCAACAATCGGACCCGTCCTGTCAAGCTCTTATGGCGATGTTGAAAAATACATACACCAATAAGAAAGAAATAGGAAAGCAGGACGGCAAACGGAAGAAATTCCGAATAGACAAAGATCCAAAGGGACGAGATTTACTCGTTCGTTATTATGACGATGGTCGTTCGCTCATATATATGCCGGAAGAACTCTTCCGAGATACTGTAGATTACCTACACGATATCTACGGCCACGTCAGCGCGACGAAACTTGATTGGATATTCAGAAGATCATACTTCTACCCAAATGCAATTTTACATATTAAAGACATATGCAATATATGCATAATATGTAAAGTAAATAAAAATTACGCGCTACGCAAGGTACTTGAGTACGCTCAAATTGAGGCCTATGCGATAGGAGAGGTACTCTCTGCAGATCTATTTGGTCCAATTGTAAACCTCAAAGACGAACCAAAGTATCTTTTGGTCGTCAAAGACGTTTTTACATCACGCGTTTGGTTGAGAACACTCAACGATATCAAAGCGCTATCGGTGGTAACCGAGATGGAATACGTTGTAAATGAGATACACAAAGCGGGTTTTCAAATTAAGAAGGTAATTACCGATAATGGAACCCAATTTGTAAGTGACCAATGGAAGACTATGCTTTCAAAATATGGTGTAAAAATAGGGAAAACGACCCCATACAACCCCCAATCGTCTCTCGTTGAGCGGACTATGCGTGTCATCGGAGATAAACTTCGAGTAAAATTGAATGTTACTTTCGATGATGATCGAGAACATTATCAATGGTACGAATTCGCCAACGAGATTCAAAAGGAGATAAATAATACTCCAACGACGTTTGGGGTAAAACCAAACGAAGCCTGGAATATTGATGACGACATCATAACCCAGCTTCCGGTCAAATCTAACAAATTCAACTTTAAACGAGAGCTCCAATCTCTCAGAGATAAAGAAGAACGAAAGCTATTAGAGTCAATGACCTCTGACGAGCTAAAAATGATAGGTTTGACCAATGATGACATTATTCGAGATAATAAAGGTAACGTACGCGTCGCCGCGGACGGAGCCTGCGCTCGAAATGGAAAATCCGATCCGAAAGCCGGATACGGCATATGTTTCAAGCCACAATCGGCAAAAAACATATCGGAACCAATAAAAACCACAAGCTATCCGCCATCGAATAACCTCGCGGAAATAATGGCTGTAAAGGTGGCACTCGAGCTACTACTCGAGAATAAGCTAACCAAGGCCATCATTTTAACTGATTCAAAATACGTTTCGACCGCACTCAATAAAAATGCAACACATTGGCAAACCAATGGTTGGTTAAATTGTCGTAAAAAGCCCGTAGTACACGGGGATCTTTTTAAGTCAATAATTGAGCTAATGTCGAAATTTGAATCTGTAGAAATTGTACACGTGTTCGCACGGCGACACGAATTTTTAAATATAGTTGCTGACCAACTAGCAAAAAAATCGGTGTACAATGACGACACCGAAAAAATGAAAATAGAAAATATGACCGATAGACAAGCTATCGAAGCATATATACGCGAGCGACGCCGCGCTCAGCGTATCCAAGACGAATATAACTTTAATAAGTTGCACGGAGATCCGACTCCGCTACAACCCGGCGATCTGGTGCTACTCACCGACCATAGACTGTCATCGTACGACAAGGGGCAATCTAAAAAATTGTTTCCTAAACGGTACGGGCCGTACGTGGTTTCACGTCAAGTCGCACCAAACTGTTATTTGTTAACGAGTACTGCAGACGAGAAACTCGAACGCACTGTAAATATTCGTCAAATAACAGTTTTCATAACTAAAATACAATTAGAAAAACTGAGCGCAAAAATTCTCAGTTCAAAGAACGATGATCGAACCATTGTACAACAGATTGAAGATTACCTTAATAGTAATCGCGATCCTAAAGTCGAGATTAGAGATACACCCTCTGCTGATGACAAAAATAATACAAAAATAGCCGGAGAAATAGCTCCGACCATTTCAAACCATAGGTACAATACACGTAGTCATACAAAAAATAATAAAACGGATGTATAATCGTTCGATAATTTATTTTAATTTCACTTCAATTGTCTACGTGTAAAAAATGCCATTTTTATATTCTAAGTAGATAATACTACGAATAAAATAGCATATCGCTCGAAAAAATTAACCACCTTAAGCGCGTTCGCTTTTCTAGTGTACATTTCGAGCAGCTGGAAATATGGCATACGAAATTCAGATCGTAATATTACCCCGCATCACCCACTTCGAACAAAAATTCTACCTACGAAAAAACGAATGCTCAACATCCGAAAATTTTACCAACACAAGCGCACACGCTTGTCGCTTTGTAGTAAAATCTGAAATCAGGCAACGCCGCAACATGAGAGATTCGACTCACACAACGTTACTCCTCACTACCCTACCCAACTTAGGAAAACCAAACGATAAGAAAACTGAACAAGTTTCATCAAAAACGTCGAGACTTGAGCGAAAACTCTAGCTCGAACACGACGACGATGGGTAAAGGGTAGGGAAGGGTGACACCACCCTGGCGACAGCCAGATAACCAAGTCGTGCCGCTGGACGAGTCAGGGCTCGCTTCATACGTTCGAAACCGAACGCTCAGATTATCTGTAGGTAGGTGGGGCGAGTGGAGTAGAAAACAGTAAGTCGAACGAAGAGTGAGCACATTCTCTCATAATTCAAACGTTAGTTGAAGCGAGCACACTCGCCGAGATTGGAATCTGTACGATTCATGTTATTTTATCAATTATTGAAGTTTTATTTTATCAATTATTGAAGTCACCATGGAAGAACCTACGAGTAAGTACTCTTTCAATAATTTACGCATTAATGCTTTCATTAAAAATCGAATTTCGCGAATTAAGTGGCCGTTATCCGTTGATTTAATTTTTTGCTTGCTTTCAACGAGTGCTAAAACACCCTAAGATCTTTTCCATTCGATTTCACGTAAAATAAATTCGAATTAAATACTAAATCGGTGCAAATCACCGAAAATAATTATCAATGCAGTTTCACAATTTTTTTTCTCTAATGGCTGATAAAAAATTCGAGCTACTTGTCTCGAAACAATGCAAATCGGCAGGGACGATCACGTTAAATTTTCATTGGGTAAGGTATTCAATAAATTAGTGATGAAACACTGAAAAAGAACCTTTTCTCAAAATTTCCGATTTTTTAACAAAAACTCGACCATATTTTATCGAACCAGCACGTTAAGTATTGCTCGAAGATAAACTTTGATAAACAATACAAGATGAGCTAAATCGTGAAATTAAAACGAAAATTATTGGCGATTAACGCCAATTAGGAATTTTCTAGTCAGATTTTCAAAATCGCGTTAAATTTTCGTTATGAGTGACATGTGATAAATCAGTGATAAAACACTGAAAAATAATTTTCCTCAAAATTTCAGATTTTCCTAACTAAAAATCAAATAATAAATTATTTTTTTTTCCTTCCTTTCCGAACCAGCTCGTTACGTATTGTTTGAAGGTAAACTTTGAAATTAAAATGAAATTTTTCTTTCTTTTTAGATTCCGACGTCGTGTACCCAAAGCTCTACTACCCGTTTTGTACCTTATGTACAAACGTACTTTACGCGGAACCCGAGCCAAACGAAGTCGTGGTTAACACGTGCGGCCACCACTTTCATTCGGAATGTATGAAAAATGCATGCGAAGAGTTCACCGAATCAGACGAAATTGAACCGCCAAAGTGCAAGGGATGTGAAGCCCTACTCGAGTTCGATGGTTGCCGAAACTTAATAGTCAACACGTTCTCAATAACCCAAACGGAGTTGCTCCAGCACGCCGAGGCCCGTGTGCGCCAAGTGGAGCAACAACTCCACGACGCAGCGGCTATCGAAGCTGATCTTCGAGCTGAGATATCCGAGGTGAAAAACAAAGCCGAGGCCACCGAAGCCTCGCTTCGGCTAGAGCTGCTCTCCGAAAGAGAGACGGCTGAAACTATCGAAGATGAACTTCGAATGAAGTTGTATGAAGCGAACGCCCGGAACGCTGCACTGGAGGCGACACTGAAGACCATTACGGAGAGCAGTGACTCCGGCGAAAACTCGACATTGCAAAATAAGAATTTTTGGACAGGAGAACCGACCACCACGAACACCAGAGTACAGATACTGAACGCCGGGTCGATAGCATTAAATCCTGCGCAGCCAGCAACTGAGAACGCTCCGTTGAACGAACCGATCGCTACAGCCTCCAACGTGAATGCACCAGGTGCCGAGGCGGCAAAATCAAATCCGACACTGCCAGCAATGGAGATTGCTCTGTCCAACGAATTGATGGATACGTCGGAGCCACCAAATGCAGCGGTGCATGACATCCAGCCGCAGCTAGCTCAAGCCAGTCCTCCAGAGGGAGTATCGCCATTACTAGTGGCCGCACGTCAACCTGCATTGAATGCGAGATATCCTCGCGCAGCACCGCGAGGTCGCCAACGCCAAAATGGACGCGGACGAGGACTTGGCCGGGTAGAGCTGTACCAGCCGGAGCCAGTACGCAACGCCTACAGAGGTCGAGGTCGTGCTGCGCCATACCAGCAGCCCAGAAACCCAGTTGACGCGCCAGTACGCGAAAGACCACCGGCACGCGAGCGATCTCGCCACCAGCAACATGCGCCAGTACGCGAAAGACCACCGGCACGCGAGCGATCTCGCCACCAGGCAGCGCCGGTACCTAATAATGCCGTAGCACCAGTGGCGCCGAACGCCGCAGTAGCACCAGTTGCACCGATGCCACCAATAGACGACGTGGAGGCAACGGCGGAACGCATTAGGGACGATCCCCAATGCGTGGAAAATTTATACCACTTCCACCTGCAGATGAGTTTAATCTATCCCTACATTTCCCATACCCGCAAAATGGGTATTTCGCGGGTTACTGCGACAGGCGAGGACGGCAGCCATACGTATGGCTTTACACTGGACCGATTTTTCATTCTCGGGGAAGGCCCCCTATCTACTGCTACTCAAGTGGGGATCCCCACGAATGAGTATACAGTGCACTACAGACGAGTAGCGCATTGCAAGACCAGAATGACTATCGATGAGTTAAGAACCGCTATAAGAGACGTACCCTTACCGGAAGCGGTCATCATATCGATAGGCCTGACCGACCAGCTATCGGGGATAGCAAACCCTGACATGAAACGAAGCTGGGCCCAGCTAGTCGCCGAGCTGGCTGCGAAAGGAGTTCGCTACATCATCTACCTCCCATCGGCCAGGTCCCCAGTGGGACACCATAGAAGGGCCGACTGGGAGATGTACGTGGAGCGGTTTCAGGCGCCGCAGGGAATGTTAATTTATGTATTGAGGCAATTGGAGTACGCCTTGGAGATGATAGCTCCAATACAGCGAATACCGGAGGCTTCCGGACAATTCACAACGCATACAGCGCCCGAAGGTAGATTCGTGGCGAGATTTATCCTATATTATCTCGCAAACGGAGATCTACCTCTGCAGGAGGACTAAAATGGAGACCAGCTCCGTAGATTTTCCGACTAAAATGGAGACCAGCTCCGTAGATTTTCCGACTAAAATGAAGACCAGCTTCGTAAATAAATATTTTGATACAGTGGAGATCACCTCTACAGACTTCTAGCTTTTTTTGTGTTTATATTTTTTTTATGTTTTTTTTATGATCGATTGTATGTATTTTTTAATGAAGTAATTACCTTTTTCTGTATGATCGATTGTATGTATTTTTTAATGAAGTAATTACCCTTTTTTTTGTATGTTCAATTGTACATATTTTTTTTGTGTGTACGTCGAGTATAGTTGTATTTATCACTGATATTGTTTTTTATTATTCGTTTATATTGTTTTACGTCGGAGATGTCGTGTTGCAGGGATTTTGCTTTACACAGTTACGAAAACTTGTAACGACTTACCTCACAAATTCGAGATCGCTCGTAGCAAGTCTGCCCAAATATCAGCGAGATA
>FIZV01026289.1:0-13669 GCA_900050545.1 Trionymus perrisii | reverse complement strand
TAAAAAATAAAAAAAAATATTTTTTTAAAAAAAAAAAAAAAAAAAAAAAAAAAAAACATTACCTACCTAAATCTATTTTCTTCAAAAATTTAATGAATTTTTTCTGCAAAAAAAAGGAAATTTTATTTTCGAAAAAATCTAGAAATTTTTGCATTCCAAGAAATACCTAACGCAAGAAAATTTTGCCACAAAAAATTGAAAGATTTTTTTCCCAAAAAAATTATTCTCAAAAAAAATTAAAAGGGGGAAGGTATTTTTTTATTTTCTAAAAATATTGAAAAATTTTCATTTCGAAGAAAGTGAGCAATTATTTTTTTCCTCAAATTGAGATTTTCATTCCTTTGCCAAGTTTTTACGCTAGTTCAAAACAAGTGAAGATTTTTTTATTTCAGATTGAATTGAAAAATGTTTCATATGCATTATTGCGTAATAAAACAGGTTTTGACTACGCATCAGGACGTAGTTCGCATAGATGGCGCTACAGTCAATTCCTTTGTTTCCCCACTCCTCGAACGACTATACGGGTTGCGCGCTGCGCAGGCGCAACGCGCTCATTTACTCTTTTTCACGTGTAACTAATGTCAATTTGTTCTAAGCCATTTTTTGTGCTTTTGTTTATATACGCGTGTGTTTTATTAACTTGATAAAGTTTAAACGTCAAAGTTACAACCGTGATTGGAAAGAAAATGCAGTCAACCCATGAGGTTTGAATGAATGCTGACTTAAGCTATTGGCAACGTCGCAGTATAAGTACGTCGCCAACTCTGCGCTTCAATCCTATGTGCGCTTCTCGTTATTCAGCGTTTATCTCACTCCTTCAAAAGCAAAAAAAAAAATTCAAAAAAAATCAAAATTATTTCACAAAAGAGGATAATTTTTTTTCAAAATAGTTAAAAATTATTTTCTAAAAAAAAAAACATATATATATTTTAAAGAAATTTCATATTATTTTTCTTTCAAAATAAAATACAAAATTTCTTTTTGATAAAATACAAATATTGCGTTTTTCAAAAAAACAAAAAATTAAAATTAAAAAAATTAAAAAAACTCAAAATTATTTTACAAAAGAGGATGATTTTTTTTCAAATTTGCAAATTTTTCAAGAGTTGAAAATTGCTTTCTAAAAAAAAACAGTATCTTGAAAAAATTAAATATTATTTTTCTTTTTTGTGGATTGAAGTTGAACTAGATTTTAAAAAATTCAAGTTTGAACAAAATTTGAGTTGCGATTTCATAATAATTTGCTTCAAAAGTTTACTTTGAATAAATTTTATCAAAGTTTAAAAAAAATTTTCCAAAATAAATATGCTTACTAGTATTTTTTCAACTTTTCCAATTAGGCCTAGTTTTCTTCAAAAAGTTTATTAAAGAAAAATTTTGGGTAAATATCTCGAAATAAATAATTTAAAATTCTAAAAGAAATATGCCCAGGTACTCTAGTTTTGAAAAATTTGTAACAAATTCAATATGTATTCAAAATAATATTTTTCAAATTGTTCAGTGTTCTTGCAAAATTTTATGTATGTATTTTTTATCCAAAGATTTAAGTATTGAGGGAGGGAGTTAACGAGGACCAATGAGACCCTAGACAGTTTGGAGGTGCTCAAGAGGAATACTTTTCACTTATTTTATCCATTTATGCCGAATTGAGTTGCTTAGATAAATTAAAATTTGGTGAATTTACATAGGTGGGGAAAAACATGAACAATTTTAAAAAGATTCTCCTCTTTCATTCTCATCCAACAAAATGAAGAAATTTTTTGAAAAGTAGGTCCAAACTATAACTTTATCTTATTCAGGCTTATTTTTGAAGCAGTGTGTGCGACATTTCATCCTAAAATAAATAACGGGTAGTTATTCGCGAAATTACGTTAACTAAGTACGAAATTTTCCCAAGGTTAGCAAAGTAAATCTCCGCTCTGGTACAAAGTTTGTACCAGATATCAAAATAACACAGACGAGAAACTTTCAAGAAGCCGATAATTTACGTTAGAAAATTCAGTTCAAGGTTCAACGCACCGGAGAATCTTAATCACACGTAAAAGGTGTCTATGTCTATAGTTACACTAATGAATAAAAATTCTCCTTTTGAGGGTATGTTTTACGTAGTTTCACATTGAAATCGAAACAGTTCTGTTGATATTTATCTAATATCTCTGTACTATACCTCGCCTACCATTACAGCACCAAAGTAGATTAGACGTAAGAGAGAGATAGAGAGAGAGAAACACTCACACAAACAAGTTAGGTAATCAGATTACAAGCATCAGATTTAAATGCGATGAGTAAAGAAAACTACGCGGCGTTTAATTTTTCGAAAAGGCGCATCGCATCGCGGCTCCTGCACTCTTTTCTATGTAAATATATACATACACAATAGTATACCCTTATAAATGCTGTAAACGGTTAACATTCGTGTCGATTTTCTCACTTAAGTGGAGAGATTATAAGTGAAAGCAGAAGGATTAAAGAATAAAGAGTACGTTAAATAAAACACAACTCCGAATTTATCGCTTTAATACGCAAGAAAATGTAAACTCGAAATCGTGTATTGTTTTTGGTAGGTACTTTTTTCTCTCGTTTTTTTTTTTTTTTTTTTTTTTTTTTTAAGGCAAAAAAGTTCCCTTTAACTTTTTAAGGGGGGCCGCAAGAAAATGTAAACTCGAAATCGTGTATTTTTTTTGGTAGGTTCTTTTTTCTCTCGTTTTTTTTTTTTTTTTTTTTGGATATTAAGGCAAAAAGGTTCACTTATACTATTCAAGGCGGTCTCCACAAACAGTATCAAAGATTCAACAGAAAAAAAGCCATTACGTGTGAAAAGTGTAGAATGGGTACGGACTTGGTAACATTTTTCCAAAGTACCACTTACAAATGTTCGAGTGTTTTCGTCGCTTCAAAATGGTATTTTCGAATATGAAAATACATACATTTTATAACAGTTACCTCTACGTTTTGGAGCTTTCATCCTATAAAATTCCGCTCTTCGATATTTTTCTTGGATATAAAAACCAGCTTCTGTGTCTGGTCAACCGTAAATAAGCCCTTTAATTAGTGAAATTAGCCTAAAAAGGGACCTAACCAGCAATTTGAATTTTTCGACTGCTATTTCATGTATCTACGTTCGAAGATGAAATCACCGTTATAAATTTTTACGTATTTTTAATTACGTATAAGAGCTCAAAATGCCCTAAAAATCGTATTGGTTTTGAAATTTACTTGCTATAAAATGTAAATCGATAGAATTCGAGTGTTTTTTTTTTCTCATTCGACGGGCTAGTTTTAAAAACCGGCTGTTTGGCTTTTAAATTGGAAATTAATGGCTAATGGGTAACAGTTTTTTTTCAGATTTTTCAAAAGGGGTTGTGAATGATGACCATACGTCTCGTCTCGTGTCGAATGGAAGAAGGACGTAAATATTTAGCATAAAGTTAGTCAGGTTGGTGGAAGTGTGATGGGAAAGTTAGAGTTGTCTTTATTTTGAAAATTTTTCGAAATTATTGAGGACTGAGAAAATTATTCCCTTTTTTCTCCCTCATCTAAATATTAAACCATGCCTGGGGCCCCAAATTTAAAATGAAAAAAAAAAAAAAAAATTAGAGAGACTTCAATTTAATGAAAAATTTCCCCTTTTTTTTTGAATAAAAAAGTTTATCTTTCATTGGTCACACTAAACTTACTCAAATTTCATCCAGTATCCACCCAACATATATTATTCCATTACCCAAATCTAAAACAAGATCGACTATCCCTACAAATAAACGAAGACCCCCCCACCATACCTGAAGACACTCTTGAAATCCAAAAATTTATCACCCTAATACAAAAGTTCAATGTAATCAACTACATCTGAGTCCCCTTCCTGACGGGTGTAATAATCTAATAATTATTAGGTACATTTTTTGAAGAACCATAGGTATTTGTATTTTTTGAAAATTCTAGTTTTGGAATTACTCTGAAATTCATCAGAGAAATTTTTTTAACATTTTCAAAAATTATCGAATTGCCTAAAAGTCTCCAATGTCTAATTCAAAAAAAAAATCGTTGAATTTTAATGATCCAATAATTTTCTGAAATTGTAAATTTTCAAAAATATCAAATTTCCTAAAATTGTTGATTTTTATTTAAAAAATTCTAATTCACAAAAATTATCTATTTTTCAAAAATTGCAGAATTTTCAAGTCATTGCCTTTTCAAAAATTGTCACATTTTTGAAAATTATTAAATTTTCAAAATTGAAAGTATCTTAAAAATTGAAAATTTCTTGAAAATTGAAAATTTCTAAAAAACTGTTAATTTTTAATTATCCCATAATTTTCCGAAATTGTAAATTTTCAATAAATACCAATTTTTTCAAAATCGTTAAATTTTATAAAATTTTCGAAATCTCAAAAATTATTGATTTTTCAAGAATTACAGAGTTTTCAAAACTCATAACATTTTCAAATTATTGAATTTTTAAAAATTGAATTATACATTTCTAAAATTCCAAAATTTTTAAAAATTGTTAATTTTCAATGATTTTATAATTTTCTGAAATTATGAATTATCAAGAATTTTCAAATTTTTTGGATATCTTTTAACTCGAAATGAACCACCCTCTATGGGGTCAAGATTCGAAATATGTTTATTTTCACTACACTTTGGCCCTAGGCATGGCTTAAAATTCATTTTTGAGAAAAATAAAAAATGGGAAATTATTTTCTCTACATGCGCTACCAAATGGCGTTAAGGAAGGTGTTATGAGCCACGAGGAATAAGGTAATTCTCGAGTAAATATACCATTGCACTGCTCAATAAATCCTGTAAAAGGAAAGTTGGTGAAAGTGGTGAGAAGAACCGCAAAGTTAAGCTTCTCTCAAAACGTTAAGAACAGAACATGGCGAGCTTTAACTTGTAGGTAAATAAGTTGGTTCGTTTTAAACAAAACACCGCACCGGTGCCAATTCGAGTTCGTATGTATCGAAAATTTTTATCGTCGGTTTCTTTTCTGTTGAGAATTTTTTTATGAGGTACAGTGCCACCTATCACTACCTATTTTACCTCATATTTGTGCATTTGTCAACGAATCGAACAATATTTTTATTGAAGCTTCTCTCATTGATAAGTATAGGGCGCGACGCGACGCAACCACTGCTAACAAATAAATAAGATAAAGTACACGACTTGAATAATATTGCGGTGCGTTTTATCTGTTAGTTATCTTTTTACTTTGCTCGGTAATTTAGGTAAATCGTATTGGAGTTACATTTACATTTGTAGGTACGTCGAATAAAATGTTTGAAGTGGACGATTTCATTCCATCGGAACACGTGAATTCTTAATGAAGTCGCAAACTTTTTAAGTTCATTGGTCATACGGAATACTCTACATTAGGTACAAAAGAAAACCTCTCTGGATCTTTGTGTTTCTACTTTACAAATAATTGAAGGACCTTTCTAAAGTAGGAAAAAAAAATATGGCAAAAACGATTTTATCCAATTTATACAACTCGCTCTGCGAAAAAGAAAGAAAAAGCAAACGTACAATAAATACAAACCATCGTATTAAGTTTCACTTTTTATTTCATTGCCTCAACCAAAAGAATCTGGCATTATCGTTCTTTCACCACGAAATTGCTATCGAAACGTGTATACAACGGATGAAACATTTCGAACAAGGAAAAAAAAAAACTATATATGTATTTAATATTCTTAGCTCTCCAGAACATTCTGTACGAATATTACCGAATGACAAACTTTTTAATGATACAGATTTACAAAGTGTTTTTCATTCTTGAAATTGCTCTTGTTTTTCCGAATTCTTAGTCTTGTGTTTCTTTCTTTTTTTTCGTATTATGGTAAAAATATTTTAATTTTTTCCATTTTGACAATATTTTCGAGAAATTGCCTAATTTTTTTGGAACGTGAATGGAAAAATGGCGTAAGGTTGAAAAATTGATATCTGTGTGTACATTTTTTTTTGCTATTAGAACCTTTGTATAATTTTTTTTGATGGGAATTGAGTTAGTTGGTTGCTTTGTTTTCCCAAGTGTAATATCAAGCAAAAATTAAGAATTTGATTATTATTAAAAATACGATAAACATTTCAAATTTTGAAAATTTTAAAAATTTTGTAAACTTTTAAAATTAAATATTCAAAATTTGAAAAAAAAATTGAAAATCAGTAAACGTTAAAAATTTGATTATTATTCAAAATTTGTTCATTTTTAAGATTTGGATTTTTTGAAATACCTATTTTTAAAAAAGAGATTTAAAAAGTTTGAATAGGTTACTTTTTTTTTAAATTGGTCAGATTCGTTAAAATTTTTCAAAATTTTTAAAATATCAATTTTTTTGAAGTTTTGCGAATTTTTAAATTCAATAAGTACTTAGATAGCTCTAGGTACCTATATCTCAGCTAGAATTTTCGAAAATTTCTAAATGTTGTAAAACGTAAAAATATTACCAAATTTTAAAAATTGGATTAATTTTTAAAGTAGGAAAAAAACGTATTAGACATAAGTTTTTATAATTTAAAAATTTGGTAAGTACCTATTTCAAAATTTGGCAAAAATAATAATTTTTGAAGTTGCATCGAATTTTGAAATTCAGCCGTTTTTTCTTCAAATTATACGTAAGTAATTCTGTTGAAATTGATTGAATTTGAAAAAATAACATACTTGACAGCAAGGTATTTGACTAATTAAAATTTTTCAATAGTACGAGTATATTACTATGTAATGAGTCAAAAGTGAACCTTTTCTCCTTTGAAATGTTAGAAAAAATTCTCAAATATCTTGAAAAAACTCTTAAAAATTTTTTTTGAAAAAAAAATTATTTTCAAAAAAGAAAAAAAAATACAAAAAATACAAAAAATTCTGCATAAAAATTTTTATAAAGAGAACTAAAGTTTTTTCATTTAAAAGCCCCCTTTTTTGTAAGATTTAAAAAAAAAAAAATGATATTTAATTTTAAAAAGTTTTGTAAAGCTTTTCTACAGATTTTCTTTTGAAAATCTACCTCTTATTTTTTTTTTGAAACATTTCAGAAAATTTTCAACTCTTCAAAATAAATTTTGGAATTGCCATCTATTGCCACCTTGACAAATCTTTTTTCCGAATTACCTAGTTTTAAAAACCAAACCAAAATGCATTCTTTTTTTTGGATTTTTTTTTTTAATAACCAAAACGCATGTTGGATGAAAACTGTGCCAGAAAAATCTGTTGGTTTCAGTTTCTTATTTTTTTTTTTTATAAAAAAGAAAAAGATTTGAACTTAACTTTTTTAAAAGAAAAATTCAAGTAATGCTCTTTTAACAAATTAAAAAAAAAATCAAAAGGCACCTATTTCTTAGAAAAGTTTTGTGATTTTGTTTCAAATCAAAAAAAGGTTTATAATTTCGATATAAAACGTTACTGAAATCGAATCTGGAATTGGAACCAATGAAACCTTTTTTTTTTCAAAGTTTCAAAATTTTATGAAATTTTCAAACTCGGAAAATCGTTGTGAAAATCCAACTTTTTTTTAGAAATACATATCTCCTTTTGATCTTGCAAGAAACAAAACTGAACCAGTTTTATTTCCGAATTCGTATTAAAATCTAAAATTATCCACAATGAATGTTTGATATTCATCGCTGACGCTGCGAAAATCCTGACACTGAAATTAAAGGCAGAAGCGGGACGATACTCAAACACGATATAAACTAATAACTGCGGGAGGTTAATCTAACTTTACGATTGTGAGAAATTTTCACACTACGGTAGCCGTAAATCAAAAACTTTTGTTAATAATTGCCACTAGGCTTACACATGTTCTATTCGAGGATGGGAAATATTTGTTTTTGAGTAGATATATTAGGTACACTGAAGAATGTGAACTTATACCAAAACAAAGATCGCTCCTTTGAAATATTTTAACTTAATTTTTGGTTGTTTTGAATTACGTATGTAGCACATATATTTTTGTTTGTTTCGAGTTCTTTAATTTGTATGTGCTCATTTGTTGAAATTTGAAATTAAATTTTCTTGAAAGGAAAAATTATGAAAATCTACAGAGTACTAGGTACATACTTATACCTACTAAGTATGTAAGCAAATTGCCAGACCAACGATACTGTTAGGTACATAGGTATTGGTATAGGTTACTTATAATTTGGGTTAGAAAATTGTATGCGATTTAAGGATTTGTTCGTCTATTTAAAAGCTCTTGAAATCAACTAGTAAACATCGCCGGTAAAGTTTCCTGTTACCATTGCAAATCTTGAACCTTACGCTCTTGCTTTCTCTAATAAAACAATCTTAAGAACCCATTAAGCTCGACGGTTTAATATCGTCTTAGCGTGTTTTCTATATTAAGAACTTTTTCTCGTTTCCATTATTACGTAGCAGATGGATTTTCTATAAAAACGTGAGATTTTTTTCATTAGGTGATCCTCGTTAGTATCGATGAATAAATATGACTGGTTTTTGTCCTCATCAAAAAAAAAACGTACAATTAACACAAGTGAACGTATAAAAAAAAGCCAATAGCATTTTAATGGTAGTTAATTGAGACAGTTTAGCCCTGGATTACAGTACGTGTAAGTAAGAAAAGGCAAAAAAAAAATTAATCAACGATAACGTTTGAGGAATAAAATTGTAATGAAGTTTCGCAGCAAAAGTCTCGAATAAAACTGTACATCAAAGCAGAACATTAAATCTGTATACTTTCGGTGTCGGGAGTAAAGATGGTTATTTTGTTCATTAAAGTGTGGAAGCTATTACATGAATTAGCGTGAACGAAGTCAAACAAAGTCCAACGAAACGTAAAAGTCACTGGCAAAGAAACTCCAGTTAATACTGATAACACTTCTCCAGTTCCTATTTCTTCGCGATTTTCCGCTCCCAGTGCTTTACTCTAATCCTTCCATTCAAACTGGAAAATTGTTTTCTTGAGGTTTAATTTGTTAAGCAGTGCTTAAGTAGCTGGCGTTTCTTCCTTTTTACACAAATAATCATTTTCTTTTTGTCCTTTTACCCATGACGAAACAAAGAAAAATCGCAAAAGTGGAAAACGGATCGTGGCCGAAAATTACACGGCTACTGGTATTTATAAAATTAAAAAGTATAATCACTTTTAATCTTATTAAATCACCCCAAACCGCTCTATACACAAATTCCTTCGTCAGATAAATTCTTAGATAGAATAAACGAAATTTTCGTTTGTTCTCGTTACATTGCTGAAAATTTTTTAATTCAAATTAAAACTAAACAACTTTATCTGGTTGTTATTTTTAACCTAAGCGTTAAGCGTATTTTATGCTTTTCACTTTATTTACAACGATTCTTTTTTTTTCTTTGTCTTTTTTCAAGTACCTATCTTCTTTTACGTACTAATCGGGGTTTCGTTTGAAAGTTGACCATTTAGAAAAAAATTTTCATTTGATTCGAGATGTTATTTTTATTTCATCGAGAATTTTACTTCGTTAATTTATTCGCATTTTTTTCTTTTCTTTTTTCCAAGTCGTATTTTCTTTTGCGAGAACTTATCTCAAATTAAATTTTTTCATGTCGAATCTGAACTGAAGAATTTGATTTTTAGGCATTTACTGATTCTTTTAGTTTTTTCAGTAATTTTTTTTATACTCTTGACTCTTAATACTCTTTAAATACTTGGTACTATACTTGAAAAGATCAATTGAATCAAAGCATTTGAGAGTGTAGTGAAATACCTACATAAAAACCAATCTATATTGCACATACCAAAGCACTAAAAAGATTGGAATTTCAATGTTTTGATTTTAAAATTTCTCAAGAAATTAATAGTTTAATAAGATGCAGCTTTTTTTTTATTATTTTTTTTTTTTTAAATAAGCAGATTTTATTATTTTCATTATTCAATGTTTTTGCCCCTTCAAATCTCGTAGCCTATTTTGCAAACTCATTTAAAATTACCATAAAACAGTTATACGTAAAAGTGGATCCATCTTTGGAATTTTCAGTATATTAACTGATGTACGTACCAACTTTTTTAATTTCGATGAATCAATTAATTTTCAGATTTTTGAATAATCAAATGAGTAACTATTTCGATTTTAATAAATGCAAATGAATTTATAAGTTTTTGATTTCATAAAGTCAGCAAATTTTTCTCAAAATTTCCAATTCTGAAAAATTAGATAAATAATTTTTCGATAACGACGAATTTAATAAATTTTGACATCAGCAAGTATTGTAGGTAGGTAGATGAATTGTTCGCAATTCAAAATGCCAAAGAATCGATTAATTTTTCAAATTTGAAAAATCTACCATTTTTCTCATTTTCTAACTTCGTTAGGTATTCCTATTTTGAAAAATCATTTTTGTTCAATTTCAAATACTGTATCGATAAATTGATTAGTTGTCCAATTCTGAAAATTCGATTAATTTTTTAGTGACGATGAATTTATAAATTTCTATTTAAACTAATCGACTAATTTTCCTCAATTTTAAATTTCTATAAATCGATTACCTAGTTTTCCAATTTTCTAAAATCTATCGATTTTTCAATGATGATGAAATTGATAAATTTCGATTCGAACAAGTCGATGCCTAAATTTTTATCCATTGATCAATTTCCAACTTTTAAAAATCGAATAATATTTCGATTATAATGAATCGATACATTATTGATTCCAAAAAAAAATATGGTAAATAATTCTCAATTTAAAGTTTTGATGAATCGATAAATTTTCGATTTCTAAGAAATGGATAAATATTTCTCAATTTAAAATTTCGAAGATTCGACTAATTTATCAAATGAAAAATCCACCCATTTTCTCAATTTCATATTTCGATAAATTGAAAAAAAATTCATTTGATAAATTGATTAATTTTCCAATTTTGAAAAATCGATTAGGTGTTTCAATCCCAAACCAATCGATACATTTTTGATTTCAGATAAAACAAAAAAAAATTCTCAATTTGAAATGTCGATAAGTCGATTGAATTTTCGATTTTGATAGTTAAAATGATAAATTTTCAATTATGACGAATCGTTGAATTTTCGATTTAAAAAATTCTCTAAATTAAAATTTTGATAAATCAATTAGTTTTTCGATTGTGATAAATTGATAATGAAAAATCGATAAATTTTTTGATTTTGATATACTTATCGATACATATTTCTCAATTTAAAATTTCAATGAATCAATCAATTTGACTTGTCCATTTTTCTCAATTTCAACTTTCGATATATCGATTGATTTTTCGATTGTAATAAATTTTCGATTACTTATGATAAATTGATAAATTTTCCATTAAAAAATAAATAAATAAATATTTTATTAATTTAAAATGTTGATAAATCCATTAATTTTTATTTTGTGATAAAGTGATAATGAAAAATTGAGGTAATGTTTTGATTATGATACATCGATAAATATTTCTCAATTTAAAATTTCAATGAATTAATTAATTTTCCCATTTTTAAAAATTTACAATTTTTCTCAATTTCAACTTTCGATACATCGATTTATTTTTTGATTGTAATCAATTTTCAATTATGATGAATTGATAAATTTTTCACTTAAAAAAAAAAAAGATAAATATTTCATTAATTTATAATTTTGATGAATGGATTAATTTCTCGATTGTGATAAATTGATAATAAAAAATTGAATAATGTTTTTACATATTATGATGTAGGTATCGATAAATATATTTTCTCAATTTAAAATTTCAATGAATTAATTAATTTTCACATTTTGAAAAATTTACCATTCTTCTCAATTTCAATTTTCGATACATCGATTGATTTTTCGATTGTAATAAATTGATAAATTTTTCAATTGTTGTAAGTTGATTAATTTTCGATTTCAACAAATCGATAAATCAATTTTCAATGTTGAACTTGAACGAATCGTTTAAATTTCTCATTTTGAAAAATCAATTAATTGATCGATTATGATAAATTGATAAATTCTCAATTCAAACGAATCGATCAATTTTTTTGTCACTTCCTTGATACTTCGTTGTCCGCAATCATCTATACGCTCTGCAGGGTTTGTTTCCAAAAAAAAATAAATAAATACAACGCGACAATGAATAATAATAGGTACCTAATCTTGCAGTTTGCAGTATAAATGATCTGAAGTGAAATTTTGGCCTATTCAGATAAAGCCAGAGGTTGAGAATGGCTGTTAATTCTCGATACTAGTAGGATTTTATGGAGGAGAAAGTTAGGTATATATATAGACTTGAAAGTTCGTTTCTCGGCTCGCGTTCAACCTTTTGGGTAAGATGTATAATCGTAGCCGCAATATAAATAACGAACTTTATCGACGGATCAAAACCGCGGAAAATCGTAGCCGAATAAAACAGGCAAAATAATTTTTTGTTCGAGATAAAACATGGCAGCGCTGGCGCTATATAAGTTTAAACAACTCGACGCTCGAGTAAGTCTTTACTAAATGGTAACAAGTTGCAGGGCATTTTTTAACGGTACACATTTAAAAATCTTATTAATTACGTGCTGATAAGAGAGTTTTCATTTTGTAAGTTAATGTGCCGGATGAAGATTAGTAATTTATTAAAAGGCTGTTTGGTATTTTTGCATAAAATTCTACGTCAATAACAGAAGATTTTTCTCGTTATTTTGCCTTTTTATTACACACCTCATTAACTATTTCGTTTAAAAACGATTTAATACGAAGAAATACAAACGATGTAAGGATTTTGTTACGACTGTAGATAAAATGCCTACCTTTCGCTTCTACGTCTAACTCGTATATATATGCTCAAATTACGTATGTGTATACGAAGTAAACTTTTAAATTTACCAATTAACCGAAACAAGCGAAAAAAATCCGTTCCTGTATTGATTTCTAAATAAAAGCTTACACCAACGTTTTTCGAAAACTGGCATTATGAGGACCTGTTTTTTTCAAATAGCTCGAGTTAATTTACTTTAACGCTAATTTAAAAGTACAAAGTTTCGAAAATATAACGAAATAATCGCGTCGAAGACCAAACAAGGAAATATTTTTGATCGAAGTAGTAAATTAAACGAGACATGGGTTAAGACGAATCGCAGACATAAAAAGGATTGTAGTAGAACTAACAGATATTTGCTTTTATACGAAAACCATGAACATTTAATGGATAATACGTAGAAACATTGATAGCCATTTCCTATTAAAAAGTGATACCTACTTCGTTTGAAAAACCTCTTTACACCTAAGGCTTTCCATCAGTTCGGTTTCAATTTACTTTTTTTTCATCCTTTTTTACGATGCCAAGGCAAGTTAATTAAAAAGTACGAACATCAATGTGTTAATGACTGTATGGTATGGAATACTTATTTGAGAAGATTTATTTTTAGCACACCTTACTTTTCACGTTTCACTACCTATTGAAAGCGTATTGCACAAATTTTGTTCAAAAAATGAATTTTTTAAAAATAACTTACGTTTAAAAACTGTTTTTGCCATTAAAAAAAATGAAGTGGTTTTCAAATTTTTTTACCAATGAGTAAGTACCATAGGCGTGACCTCAGGGTGTGTTGAGGGTGTTTTGGCACACCGTACAGTTTACAGAAAAAAATTAATTTTTTTGAAGAATCAATTTTTACAAAAAGTGTAATCTCCATTTTTTAAAACTCAATTTCTTGAAAAAAAAAAAATTTTTTCGAAAAAATCGCAATTTGAAGAAAAAAATCTTAATTCCTTGGCA